>JAVJIF010005042.1:40000-127007 GCA_038442645.1 Agave tequilana | reverse complement strand
AAAATAGGAATACAAGTTAAAATGTATGAATCATCAAAACTAGACTATACTAGCACATCTAATGGTTTCAAATAAGCATTCAAGCACAAACATATATAGATTTATTTGTGGCCCACTATATGTACAAGTAAAATCCTAGTCTTAATGAAAACTAACACTTAAACAAATATTCAAATCATGAAGCATCAAAAACAAGATAAAAATCATCATGATAAACATAAACATGATTATTATGCAAATCCACATGTTATTAAACCTATGATAAACATGATAGCTAACAAACGGTGAGAACACAAAATAAGAGACCATATTAAACATGGGTGTCTCAAAATGCTAAACATGTATGTCAAGGATTTAATAACATGGCATTATCATATAATCTACAAAACAATAAAACATGCTATATATGATAAACATGAAAAGCATGTAAATAAAATTAGGAGTTAGGAATCGTTACCAAACCTGGAAGGCAACTTTCCAGTCTCCAAACATGGTGGTCCTCTCCACCAAACATCCCTTGAAAGTGATGCATCCAAATGATTTCCTTTAAGCTTGGAACACATCCACTCCAAGGTACCATCACTCTCACGTCATGTGAGAGCCCACACCTACATCAAAAACTCTAGGGGTGGTCTTTGGTACCCATATCTATTGGGTCCATGGGGGTTAGTACCTTCTTTAACCCAAACAATTTAGTTGCTAAATTTGAAGTATGTAATCTATCAAAGCAAAATTTAGCAAGGTGGCCCTTACGTCCACAATGTGTACAAGTGTACACATGAGCATACATAGTGGAATGGGTGTGTGCGTGCGGAGCATGTGTATGCCGTGATGGGTGTGCATGCATAAGTGGAACTTGTTTCTTTCGAAACAAAGATTCCAATCGTGTATGGCTCTTGGCACAATGGCTCAAAGTGGAGCCCAAACAATCCACTCTCTTCTTCAACAAACAAAAATCATCATTAATCTTAGAAGAAGAGGTGCATGCAATAGGTAGACTAGATGAAGAGGCTACACTAGCATGGCAAACATGTGCATCTAAATCATTTTTCAAACAATATTTTTCTTTAAACAAGCTTCTAAATCCTTTGAAATAGAATCAATTTTTATTTTCAAAGATTATTTTCTTTTACAACAAATTCAATTTTTGAAGACAAATTTTCATTTTTATTCAAAAGAGTTTCACAATCATTTTTAGATTTTAAAAACTCATTTTTCTTTAAGTGCAAGTCTAATTGAGATCTTAATGAATCCCTTTCATTTATAGACCTCAACCTTCTCTTGCAAAAACATTGTTAAGTCTAGAATGCAAACTCTTATTCTCTTTTTCAATTCCTAGACTTTTCTTTTTTCAAACTTTATATTTTTTTTTCAAATAATTTTTCACAAGCAATAGATAGTTCTTCCATTTAAAGCATGAGCATCATAATCATCACATGAAGAACTAGCATCATCGCAATCTAAGTGGGGTTCCGAAAGTACCTCAAGGGAGTCATTCCTTGGACCATCAAGCATTGTGAGTCGGATCCTCCACTAGATTCCTCCGGTTGGATTTGCAATTGAAGCTTGGAGGTGGTGGTTGTTGTCACTTGTTCCACACTACAAAAGCGGAATCAAGATTAGAAACATGCATAAGATAATCTTTAGGTAGCGTGCTTCTAATGGCCTCAAGGGCTTGTGCATTGGCCCCTATATGCTTGCTATCACTAAGGAAGGATTCCTTGGTAATGACAAGGTGAACCTTGTAACCTAGGGCTTGTAGGTACATGGACATCCTATACTTCCAAACAACAATGTTGGAAGGGTCAAAACTAGGTGGGGTCATGAAGTCCATGGTAAACTATATGAGTGTGCAAACAAGCAAATGCGAACAATAGATTAGCAAACAAATGGATCTCACTCCTAGGATGTTAAGCCTAAGTATCAAGAGCGTTGGCTCTGATACCAATTGAAAAGTGCTCTAAGGCCACTTGAAAGCACACCTAGAGTGGGGTGAATAGGTGTACTTGCTAATCTAGAAACTAAACGCGCTAAATGCGAAATCTAATGCAAATTTTGCAATCACACTTAATACAACCAACAAGTGTAGCCGAATTTCCCGTGAGGGCTCTGGACTAACTCCTCTTGATTCTCCTTGAATGGGTTGAGGTGCTATGTGAAGCTCTTGTGGTTAAGTATAAGTGAGGTACACACAAACAACCAAGCATATACAAGATATAGCAATATGAAATATGCAAGGCACAACACAAGCAATGAATGATATGAATGAAGAATGATGCTTTGCACAAATGTAAAGAGAGAGAGGGTTAGAGAGACAATGGATCAAACGCAAACACAAAGATATGTTTCGAGGTTCGAGCCCTTAGCTCTACATCCCCCGCCTACACCACCGTGTAGGATTTTCAATCCACTATCTCCCACCGAGGGAACCTCTACCGAAGAGGATTTGTTACAACAATAGGAGTACCAAACTCCTCTCTCAAAACAAACACCACCTCACACAAGAGGGTAGGCCCTTAGCCAACAACAACTGACACCTCTACCGAAGAGGGTTTACAAACCAAACTCCACCTCTCACTAGAGGGAGCAAACACAAGCCTCAACCTCTACCAAAGAGGGAGCAAACCAATCACCCGATCAACCTCTACCAAAGAGGGATACACAAAATCAAGGGTGTACAACAAGTGTTTCTTTCAACCACAAACAATCTCTCTTTCTTTTCTCTTTTCCACAAAACAAGATCCTAATAGAATAGGATAGAAGATAGCTCAAGTGTGGAAATCAAGGTGTTTTGGAAATCAGATAACAAAAAAATCCTTGGGAAAACACTTGCAATATGATAGAAATGAAGATCTAAAGCAATATCCCAAAAACCTATTTTTCTTTGAATTTTCCAAACCCTTGAAAACAATAAAGATGAAAACTTTTAAGCTTTAAAACTCTTTGAAAACTTCTTTTAAACTCTGGAGAAACTGAGATTTTTTTCTTGTTAAAAACCTTAGCCAAAATCCCAGAGAATTAGGGTTTATATAGGCCAAAACAGAAACTAGCCGTTAGGCTGATCTGGCAGCCTGACAGGCTACCGGTCGGCCGGCCCGGCCGACCGCCAACGGTCAGAAATGTGACCATTGGGGCAACCCGGTCGACCGCCCGGTCGAGACCCAAACAAACAGAGAGCACTGCTCTCAGGTCCGGTCGGCCGCCCGGCCGACCGTCCCTGTGGCTGCCAAACGTGCACAGGCTTGTGCACGTCGGTCGACCGCACGGGTCGACCGGCCTATGGTTCGGTCGACCCATGCGGTCGGCCGAACTGGCCTGACAGACACTGTTCTGGACAGAAACATGTGTTAAAAATATTTCTAAAAATCTTTTATATCTTGTAAAAATACCCAAAAATAGTTTTATCATTTTGCATTGATATATAAACATGTGATAAAAAGTTTAGCTCAAATATCAATCAATATGAACTATTTTTGTGTTTTAACATTTTTACCAAAAACCAAAACATGTATTTTTATCAAACTTGGATTTTTCAATACATGAATAAGATAGTCAAAATAAGTTTGTATAAGTCATGTAAGCATGCATGTATAAGTAGAATATATCTATTATACATATAAACCATGTAAACTTGTTTTGATCAACTATTCATGAAACACATATCAGTTAAACTAAAAACCGAAAAACCAATATCCAACATAAAACTTGTGTGTTTGTGCACTTGAGCATATCAACTATACTAAGCTTTACAAATGGATCTAAAACACACTAAACTAAACTAGGATACCTAAGTCTTCTTGACGATCTTCCATCTTCAAGTCGACTCGATCCAAACGTGATCCACCGAGTGCAAAGGTATGATTTTGATGCTCGGGCACGGGAATCACCAAGTGAAGGCTTCCAAACTCCTCTTTTTGAAGCAATCACCAAACTAATATCTTGCTTAAAGATCTGAAACTAAAATCACAAGATTATTAGTAAATATAACTACATGAGTTAATCATCATCAAAACTAGAGTGGAAGGCCTCTGGGCCAACAATCCACAGTAAGTGCCATACTGCAAAAGAAATTTGGAAAGTTGTTTGTGATACTTATCTAATGTCTCTCAAGTTTTTGAAAGGAATAAGGACCTATTTAGTTTCCGACAAGACAACAAGAGTTT
This sequence comes from Agave tequilana, assembly GCA_038442645.1. Taxonomy (NCBI): domain Eukaryota; kingdom Viridiplantae; phylum Streptophyta; class Magnoliopsida; order Asparagales; family Asparagaceae; genus Agave; species Agave tequilana. The sequence continues at coordinate 122,844 of JAVJIF010005042.1, read as the reverse complement.
AGAAGACTACTACAGCCACTTTAAGGATATGATCGATGAACTCAATCAGTATCATCCAATTGCTAATGATATTAAAGTTCTTAAAAGCAGCAAGAAGAATTATATGTTTGTAAGTTTCATTCGGGCTCAGTTCTCAACTCAATCCACTTCGAGGATAACTACTAGTAGGTGAAGGGGGACTCTCTCTCTCTCTGTAGAATACTTTTTCACAACTATCTCAGACTTCAGAATCTTCTACATCTAGTCCCTCTCTAGATGAGGGCTTTATCTTAGTTTTCTCAACTAGTCGAGGTACACTTTTTGAGGCTGTGGTGGTATGTCGTGGTCGAGGTTATTGAAAATCACCTAGAGGGGGGGGTGAATAGGTGATTATGCTAATCTAATGAACTTAATGCGGAATTTAAAACTAATTGCAATGAACAAGAGATGCACACAAAAACAAGCCAAGCAAATAATTATGAATGAACAATATGAATAGATGCAAGGCACAAAGTAAAGAGAGAGAGAGAGTAAGAGCCAAGGGATCAAGCGCAAACAACAGATATGTTTCGAGGTTCGAGCACCCAGCTCTACATCCCCGCCTTCACCCAGAAGGATTTTAAGTCCACTAGCTTGTCCACAAAGGACTCCCACAAAGGGAACCTCCACCGAGGATTTGGGGCAATCACAATTACAAGAGTACCCAACTCCTCTCCTTACAAACACAACCTCCTCCTTGAGGCACAACTCCAAGCCAACAAACTATCACCTCACAACTTGAGGGATTAACACAAGGCAACACAAGGATCACCTCACAACTTGAGGGATACAACCCAAAAGGCACAAAGCCAAGCAAAGATAGGGTTTTTAACTTGGTGGTCTAAACAACAACCATAAACAATCTCTTTCTCCCACACAAAGATCCTATAGAATAAGAAAGTAGATGTAGCTCAAGTGTGGAGAAAACCAATGGAATGGAAATCAAAATCACAAAGAAAATCCTTGGAAAAAACTGAAACTAAGATATAGAAGTTGAATCAAAACTCTTTTCCCAAAAACCCTTTTCTTTGATATTCCAAACCCTAGCAAAAACACCAAATAGATTGTTCAATTTAAATCCAAAAACTTCTTTTGATTGCTGTGAAAACACCAGAGAGTAAGGAAAAATTCGCACAAAAAATCTTATATAAAACTGGTCATTAATGGGGTATTTATAGCCCCCAGAAAAATATAGCTATTGGCAGCCAAATCTGCCAAAAATGGCCTACCGTCGACCGTGCGGTCGACCGGCCAATGGTCATATTTAGACCGTTGCCAGCTACCGATCGACCGCCCGGTCGACCGAAACAAACAGAGAGTTGCCTGCATGCAGTCGGTCGCCCGTGCGGTCGACCGGACCATGAGGCAGCCAGCGTGCACGTATCCGTGCACGTCGTCGGTCGACTGATACGGTCGACCGGCTACTTGGTGCGGTCGACCCCTACGGTCGACCGACCTAGCCTGGCAGAGACTGTTCTGGTCAGCAAAAACATGTAATTTTTAATCCTAAAAATTCCATTAAATCTCTAAAAATCCACAAAAATAGTTTTATCATATTTCATTGAAATACAAACTTGTGTTAAAAAGTTTAACACAAATCTCAAACATTTTGAACTAGTTTTGTGTTATAGAAATTTTGCCAAAAACCAAAACTGTATTTTCTAAAACTTGGATTTTTGAATAGAAAATACGTTTTATCCAAACTCTTCCAAATACAAAAACATGATATTAAACAACATTTAGGTATGATGTATATGGATATAATCCTATATACATGAAACATATATATATCCATGTTTTTGACATTAATTCCAAAATATGTTTTGTTAAAATACCAAAACATAAAACACATGAATAAGTGAGTCAAAACTAAGTTTGTCTAGGAAGTTAAGCATGCATGTATATAGAACAATTCTAATATACATTAAACATGTAAACTTGTTTTGATCTATCTATTCATGAAAACCAAGATCGGTTAACCTAAAACCGAAAAACCGAAAACCAATATTCAAACATGAAACGTGTGTGTTTGTGAACTTGAGCATATCATACTATTCTAATCTTTACAATTTGGATCTAAACACAAAACTAAACTATGGTACCGATGTCTTCTTGTAGAGCGCAATCTCCAAGCCGACTCGATCCAAAACTCTTTGATCCACCGAGTAAGTGTTATATATGATCTTTGACGCTCGGGCTCTTGAATCAACATGTGAAAGCTTCAAATCATCTTGTTGAAGCTAATCACCTACTAATAACTTGATTAATGATCTGAAACTAAAATCACAAGATTATTAGTACACATAACTACGTAAGTTAATCATCATCAAAACTAGAGTGGAAGGCCTCTGGGCCAACAGTTTATCTACCAGAGGCTAATTTTTTGGATGTACTCAGGATAACTCTCGAAAATGTACTCGCTGCAATCGAACCAATTACACTATTGACCGATGTTGGAAGTTTCATGACAAATTTTCCTGGTCTTCTCGAGCTGCTTATTTGCTAGGTACTGTTGGATCATATACTGCACATGACTTTAATACTCTTGATTTTTTCACTGATGAATTTGTGACTCTATCAAACTATGAGTATGATTCTCTAATTCAAAGATGCATTCAGACTCTAATTCAGGCATTCCTACCTTGACACATCTAGGTATTTCTTATTTAGCAAGTTCATCACATTCATCTTAGATCATTGATTCTAGTACGTCAACCCATATTGCTGGTAAATCTAATCTTTTTCACTTTTCACACAATATTTTCTGCCCCTTCTATAGTTTTTGTTGATGATAGTATCAAACAAAGTACTGACACTATCAATCTCACTTCTTCTCTCGTACTCACTGATGTTAATTATATTCCATGTTTGTTTTAACCTTATATTTATGAGTCGTTTGACCAAAACTATTCAGTGTTTTATAATTCTTTCTCCTTCATCATGTACTTTTTAAAACTTTTAGACAAAGGTGATTAGTGTGGGGATGAGCGAGATGGTCTATATCAATGCGATAATCAAACAAAAGTGAGTATTTCTGCTCTAACATGTGATGAGTATGTAATCCAGTGAAACTTACATTTGGTCATGCATCTTTAAATTTATTAATTTTTTTTTTCTTCTCTTAAGGTTCTCTCTAAATTACAGTGTGAGTCATGTCAGTTTAGTAAATATCATAAAACTTCTTTTTCATTTAAGGTTGTTAATCATTGTAGTTCTATATTTGGAGTTGTTTATACTGATATTTGGAGTCCTACTCGAGTTAAAAATAAGTCTGATTTTTCTTATTTTGTAACTTTTACTAATGATTATTCTTATATAACTTGGTTATTTTAACGAAAGATTGCTCTGAATTTTTTCTATTTTTCAAAGAATTCATAAAGAGTTTAGTACTCAATTTAATTGTTTGCTTAAGATTTTACGATCTAATAATGCTTTAGAATATGAGCAACATGCTATTAAGATTATTGTATTTCTCATGGTATAATTCATCAACTTTACATGCTCATACAGCTCAACAGAACAGTATTGCTGAAAAAAATTGTCATTTACTTAACATTAATTGAGCACTAATGGTCATATGCATGTTCTCAAGTGTTTTTAGAATAAAGTCATCCTTACTGCTTGTCACTTAACTAATAGGGTTCTTCTCTTTTAGATGGCAAAACCCCATTCTCAGTTTTTTATCCTGAAAAATAATTGTTTGATTTACCTACAAAGATTTTTGGTTACGTGTGTCTTGTTCAAATTCTCAAAAAAATGACATGATAAATAAATCTTCAAGCAGTTCAATATGTGTTTCTAAGATATTCTCAGACATAAAGGATATCGATGTTGGCATCCCGTCAACATAATATATGTGATTTGTGCAGATGTCACTTTCTTTGAAAACAAACCTCATTTTTCAGCCTCTCTGGATTCCACTACAACTCATTCGACCACTCATTTTACCTTTCCTCTTCATGTACTACTAAAAAACTCACCTCCACTATAAGTTTATCAACGACGTAAGAAGATTACCACTGGTCCTGACAGCTTACCTCCTCATCAGTCAATTGCTTTCATCAAAGTGTCTAAGCTTCTCATAGCACTTCAAAAATGTATCCGTTCTTGTAATTAACATCATATCGCTAAAGTATTATCTTTCTCTCATTTACCTCCTACATACTTTAGTTTTGCAACCACATTATCTTCTATGTCTCTCCCAAAATCTTATTGTGATGTTGTGTTAGATCCTCAATGAAAAAGTGCTATGGATGAAGAGAATTCTGCGTTGAATGCTAATGAAACATGAGAATTTTTTTACCATCAGAAAACAAACTATTGCTTGTTGATGGATATACACTATCAAATTTTTCTTCAATGAACAGATTGAGTGCTTAAAGGCATGATTGATAGTCAAAGGCTACACACAGACTTATGGTGTTGGTTATTTTGAGATTTTTTCTTCGGTAACTTGTTTGCATTCTATTCACATTCTTTTATCAGATGCGGTAGTGAAGCAATGACAATGTTCTAAAAAGCTGTTTTAGTACGCGCGCGGTCCGGGAGCGCATAATGCTTAAACGGTTTAAATAGTGATTAAACGGATTACACGTTTTATTATTATTTTAATATATAATAATATTATAATACTTAAAAACATGCAAATATGAATTTTATGAACTCTTAAAAATTCATAAAAGATATAACAAACATAACTTGAAAAATTAAATTGCTAGTCCTAAGAGGATTTAAAAAATAATAATGCCAATCAGTTCAAAGTATATTAATGTACCTCCATTTAGAATAAGTAATAATGGATTGGTTTGAGTTCAGTTAGCTTAATGGGTTAGAATTCGAACCCATTTAGAAAATAATTGAATAACGTTTAAACGGACGCTAATTAATCACCGATTAGATGCTTAATCATCGCTTAAGCGAATTAATCGTCTAGCCGAGTAATCCGACCGCTTTCTTCAAGTTCTGTTCGGTTTCAGGCTGAAAATATTTAAGCGGCCGATTAAACCTTTTTTAGAACATTGAGCAATGGCCTTTGTATCAATTAGATATTAAAAATGCATTCTTACATAGAAATCTTTAAGAGAAAGTGTATATGCTTCAGCTCCCCAGTTATTAAGTGTATGGGGAGACGAACAAAGTCTGCAAACTTAAAACATCAATCTATGGTTTGAAGTAATCTCCACGAGCATGATTTGATAAATCCAGTACTGTTGTTGCACATTATGAATTGAGACGGAGCTCCTCTGATCACTAGATATTTGTAAGACATTTTTCTGTTGGCGCTATTATTCTTGCAGTTTATATTAATCATATTACTGTCATTGAAGATGATCATCAAGGTATTATTCAGTTGAAAACTTATTTAAGTTCTCATTTTATATAAAAGACCTTGGTCCCTGGAGGTATTTTCTAAGGATCGACGTTACTCACTCTCCGAAAGGTCTTTTTGTCTCAAAAAAAAACCTTACTGATTTGTTGAAGAAATTGATACATTAGAATCTAAACCTATTGATACTCCTATAGATCCTAATATTCGTTTTGATTAAAATCTAAGAGAGTCGCTTGTTGATTCCGAAAAGTACAGACGATTGATTGGTAAACTAATTTACTAACGATCACTCGACCTGAAATTACATTTGTTGTGGGTGTAATAAGTCAATATATGCAGAGTCTGTTTCAACTTTATTGGAATATTGTTTGTCGTATCTTGCGATATCTTAAAGGGGCTCCAGATAAATTGATTGTATTATCATCCTTCATCTTCATCTAATTTGGATATTGTAAGATATTCTGATGCTGAATCGGCTGGTGATCCTATTGATCGTCATTCTACTACTAGTTATTGCACTTTTGTTGAAATTTGGTGCTATGTAAAAAACAAAACATTGTTTCTCGATCTAGTGCTGAGGCTGAGTATAGAGCCATGGCTCATACAACTTGTGAATTGACGTTGATTCAATCTTTTTTTTGAAATGGACGTCATCTACAATAAGCCAATGGTGATGTGTTGTGACATTTAAGTAGCTATGTATATTGCCAATAATCCTATTTTTATGAGCGAACGAAACATATTAAAGTCGACTGTCACTTTATCAGAGACATAGTGATGACACATCGAATAATCACTTCGTTCATCACTTCAAGTTGTCAATGAAATATCTTCACTAAAGCTTTATTAAAAAAAGTTTTTCAATTTTATGTAGCAAGCTGGGCATGATTGGCATCTACACTCCAGCTTGAGGTGACTTTTAGAGTAAAAAAAAGATTCTTTTCTATAGTAGAAATAAGATTTTTTTTATTTAGATTCTCCTCCTCTAAGTAGGACATTGTGTATTTTTCTAGTCTTATTAGGACATGTATTTCTTTCTTCTATAAATAAGTGACCACACCCTAATTGAGGGTATAGTCTTCTCTTCATCTTTTTCACCTAAACATATACAGAACAATATTTATATGAACTTTCCCCACTGCAATCTTTGATATAAAATGAAAATAAATATCTGAAGCATGTTATGTGAACCAAGTTTCAAAATCTCGGTATCAATATTGCTATTGGCGTAGGTTTTTGATATCAAAATTGGTTATATCATAAATATTAATTGTTTCATCTTGGTCATATCGACAATACTGGTGTCGTCTCAGTTGCATCAGCAACATTAGTATTCTACATATAAGGTACAAGGTGACATTTCAAACCTTAATGTGAATAAAGAATGTGTCAAAAGAGTCAACAATTAAAAAATATATTATATGATTTTTTTTTCTTTTTGAACAGAAGCCGTAGCCAGTCTTGAACCCGCGACCTCCCATTTTCCAACCTGGCCCTTCTACCACCGAGCCAGGCCCCAATAGCAATATATTATATAATTGAACAAATGTTTCTGTAGTGCTTGATAAATGTCTAAGTGTCCAAAAAGTTAGCGTCTGGCATGTCTCTAAAACGAATACAGCTTCATGAAAGAAGTGTTCAGGCTATATAGACACCAAGTAATGGCTAAGAAAAGATGGAATCACCTATGTAAGCCCAACTCTAATACAAATTGTGGGGCTTAAAAGTATAATCACCTAAAGTATTTAACAACGTGGACACCTCGTTCTCTTAAGAGAGTCATCAAATACACTATTTCCACTATCAACAGATATTTTATAGGCTAAATAGTAAAATTTTACCATGAACTTTTATATCTCCAAAATATTACAATATACTTGCTTTATTTTAGAAAACTACCACTATATAAAGCAAGTTTATAGTAGTTGCCCGTGAAACTATTGAACATTAATGGTGGCATCATATAACTTTACATATTTTATAAACAATAATTATAGGAACAAAGCGGCTTATGTATGTGTGTTTTTTATAAGAATCAGGCAAAAAATAAACATACATCAGATATTTTATTGTGCACATATTTACACACACACGCACAAGCATACACACACCAGGGTAACTAGGTAAGTTGTCTACGCAGTCTTCCTAAACTCAGATGATGGGACTTCCCGTAGAGGATTTGCGATAGATTTGCAATATTTCACTCTGGTGACAATGTTTTTCAAAGTCAATGATAAATGATTTATTTAGAAAGGCCTAGTAGCTCAGAAGCTTTGTCACTTAAATACATTAAGGAGTGATGGCCTCTGCCAATCTTTAGGTGATGAAAATAGAGTTTAATGTATAATGATACATCATTCTTTGACTTGATGTGTCAATGTAGTATCAAATATTTTCATTGGGCATTGAACCATCCAAGCATTTAATTAAGTGTGAAGGATTTTCGTAACTCTGCTGCAAACCTTCTTAATAGATAAACAGTAATTATCTAAATTATGTATTTGTATTATTGACATGTATGTTCCAGTGAACTGCTCAGTTTGAATATCCTTTATCTAGCTTAACTAACAAATAAAGCCATAAATCTAATTAAAGAGCCCCTCTTTTGTTTTTTGCTTAATTGGGACCTTATTAACCGATGCTTTCTCTCTTCAAGAGAGTCCTTGAGTTCACCTTTTTACATTATAGACATGAATGAATGACTAGACCTCCATAAGACTCATCATGAATTTCTCCATGAGAAACATTGACCAGATTTTACTGATCCGAACCACAGTGCAATAAAGTAATGTAAGTTAAGTTCAAACATAAGCTTGTGAATGACGCAAGGGCAGTTGGAACCTTGACGAAGTTGGAGCTGCACCCAGCTGACCATTTTGAAAAAGAAGGAAAGGAGATTAAGGATTTGTAAGGGTTAATATATCTTAAGATTTAAAAAAATGGCCCCACATGAAAACTTGAGGTTGGATATCTCCAACTTGAACACAAACCTAAATACAGGATTGTAGAATAAATAGCCTTGAGGTCATAATTTAACCCAGCACTCCAGCTATCTAACATCAAACTATAAGTGCTCCATACAAGTGTGTCATCAAGTCCATGTAGTTACTTAAACTTTTATTCTATTTTTATTGGAAAAAAGAGAGCCTTCCAAGTTGTTCGACGACACAAATCCAAACTCATATGACAGAAAAGGTTCATATTCTTACACACAACAGCCCTCCAACATCTCATGCTTGTACCCGCTTTTCCTCATAGTTCTCCAGGGACGAAAGTCTGAAGTAGACTAATTTCATATTACTGTCAATCTAGCTATCTGTCTATCAATCAAAACAATTAAAAATTGCACCCAAGATAGAATAAAAATGAAAAATAAAGTTTGATATCTTTAGATCCCGCTCATTGTGTTCAGTTCTGTTTAGGCATATTACCCTAAGATCTAAAACATAAACTATGTGACTACTTTTGTGAGGAAAAAATATAAACTCAAACTCTTAGAATTTTAACAGATAAAAATATGTTTGGTACATCCCTAAGATACTTGTACAGAAGAGATCAGATGCGGGCGTAAAGTGATCAAACAACACTTGGAAAGCTGAGCGTCCGACCTAACTTTAGTAAATATAACTGAATCTAAATTAACAAAAACAAACAAACAGGGAAGGAACTGATAGTGTGTGCGCGTGCGCGCTTGTGCGTGTGCGAACGTATTTCTAGTCACGATGCCACTATTTTGATATTATAAGATAACAGGCATTTTATCATCAGAATCACTTAACCATTTATTCTATCACATCTAAAACAAGTCAATATCAAAAGGAGGAAGTAGAAAACTAAACCTATGACCACCATAAGAATACTCAGAGAAATCTGCTCCCAAGAAACATTTAGCAAATCTACTTTTGGGTACAAGGAAAACTCTGGAGAAGTTTCACTCAAACTACTTTCCGAAATGATTTAAAGTTTATATCAAAAAGTACTGACTGAATATGAAGTATAAAAAGTTATGGAGCAAATTATTTCTAAGTGACATATGCACATAATACCATACTGATTAAGCATTAGAAATATGTTATATCTAAACAACATTGTATGAAATTGTACATGGTAGTGATCGAAGATATCAACATTATCTTGCAAATTTTAAGTTTGTAGAGACAACTCGACACGTGTTACAGAATTTTTTAGTTTGTCAACATATCCCACATCATTTCCCACTAAACTTTTGAAATTCAGTCTAACAGATGAACTCTTGCTTCCTCCTGCTGGTTCATCTAATTTTCTGCATGAAACATCTCCAACCCATTACTTTTAAATAGAGTAAGTTTTTCATCAAAATGGAGTTGGCGTCACACTAAATTCCCTCTTCAACTCCAACCCATTACACATAATGTTACTCTGAAAAGAAGATTCCTTTTATATTCTTTTTTATCAATTCTCAACAATTAATCTATTTCACAAAATAATATTAAACCATCCAAAAAAAATTAAATAAAAAAATCCCTACGCTATCGCTTCAGTGCTGCATCAAATATGGCGCAACACTGTGGCAAACTCCAAATAGAATTAGCATTTTCTGCTGGGTAGGAGCACAAATTTGACACTAAAATAGAGTTTTACTCCATTTTGACACTGGGTTGGAGATGCCCTTAGACATTGGTTAATTTCACCTGATAACTGGATCGCCCACGATTTGGGTTGTGAATTAATTAACAATAAATTCAACTAATCGGAAATAAAGATCAAAGCACTTTGTAACTATTCTAAGGATTATAAGGATCGCGTTACAGTTCTATAAAATCAGGTGAAATTTTTAAAAAAAAAAATTCCAATCTAGGGTTCAGAATTAGGGATCAATGGAAACAAACATTTGGGTTTTGGAATCATACCTGAGAAAAAGAAAAAAAAAGAGTAGATTGAGATCGCCGTCCCAAGTGAATGACTAATGATAATAAATTTGATCGTGATGAATTGTTTCTGTTTTTTGGGAAGTAACAGATCGTGCCCCAATTTCTCTTTCTATTTTTATTTGTTGATGATTCAAAACACATGCACAGAAAATTGGGCATTCCATTTGTTGTGGTTTTGTGGAGTGGAGCACATTTCTCCGGAACTGAGCGGGTCAAACCCACGACGTGACTTGAACTTGGTTTTTTTTTTTTTAATTATAATATAAGCCATAATATAATATATAAATATTGCTAACTGTAAAGAGAATTTATTACTGTGCGATAGTGATACTTTAACATAACTATTGATTTTGATTCTTAAATCTTCTTCGCAAAACTCGAGCTCGACCAACATATAATTTTTTTTAGTAGAGGAGGGGAGTTAGCATGAAGTTAGTTGAGAAGTAGGTCACTGTTAAGCTCCAATTCCCATAACCAGGGCTGCTAATAGGCTTGGAAAGGTTGAGATTAGGGGCCTGTTTGTTTCCCTATAAAAGGCCGCAAAATCGCAAGTCGTAAACTTCTTTTCCATTTTTCGCTGTTTGTTTCGTTGCAAAACATCTTGCAAAATACAACTCTCATTTCTCACTTGCAGTTGCTACAGTTAAATTTGTGGTCATATAAATCTCACTTTTTACACTCAAATTTTCCCACTTGCAACTGCTACAGTTAATTTTGTGGTCGTGTAAATTTCACTTGTAATACAATTGCAGTCCCAAAGCAGTTACTTGATAATCAATATATAATTTAATATTATTAAATATTTAATATTTTTAATATTTTTAATAGTGTTTAATTTCTTACCTAATTATTTTATATTTGTATTTTTAGTTTTTTATTATTTTTAATATTGTTTTAATATTTAATATTTTATTATTTTAATTTAATATTTTAATTTAATATTGTTATTTAATACTTTATTATATTATTAATATTTACACCAATTTTCTTAATATTTTATTTAGATTTAATATTTTATTAATATAACAACAATATGCTTTAGTATAAAATTATTATATATTTAATTTATTTATTTCTTAATATAAATAATTACTTTATTAATATTATAATATACTTTAAAATTATATTAATATTTTATTATGCTAATATTGTAATAATTCATTAAAATAATATCATAATAATATTTTATTATTAAATTTATAATTATATTTTACTTTGTTAATTTTATATTTTATAATATTACAATATTATTATAATAAAATTTAATATTATAATAATCTTAAGTATTTTATAATATTATAATATTATAACTATATTTTATTATTTTTCTTAAGATTTTTTTAATATTTATGTGTTATTAGTATCCTTAAAATTTTATTAATGTTCTTTAGATTTTCTTAAAATTTTATAATTATTTATTTAGTTAATATTTTAGTAATATTTTACTAATTTTACTAATATTTTATTAATATTATTGTTATAATTAAAATATTAAAATTATTAATATTTTATCTCAAATTTATTAATACAATTTAATTTTCAATAGTATATTTAATTTAATAGTATTTATAATATTTAAATCACTGCTACAGTTAATTTTGTGGCCAATTTTTTCACTTACACTTTTAAGTTACCAACCAAACACCGTAAAACACAATATACTTTCTCATTCACACTTTCACTTTACCAACCAAACACCGTAAAACACAATATACTTTTCCATTTACACTTTCACTTTACCAACCAAACCTGTAAAACACAATATATTTTTTCTGTTACAGTTCACTTTTTCCATTCTCATTTTACGACTTACGACTTGGCGACGTTTTGCGGCGAAACAAACAGGCCCTAGGCTCGAACATAAATCTAATATTGTTTGTATAGTGGTCAAAATCTGATCCCGTCAAAAATGATGACACGTGTCTCTCACCTTTCAACTCTCCAAAGTACATCAGAGCTCTCCTCCTCTGAAGTCCATGTTGTTCCGACCTCCTCCAGATCCTCTTCGCTCCGAGACTTCCTCCGTTTCGAAGACTGCTCCGAGCCAAGCAGCTCCAGCAATAGTTCACCATCGATTTTTGTCGACAGTTCCGCCACTTTATATTCCTCTACGTTCATAACATGTGATGCCACTCAGCGTGGGCAATTATGGACAATAGCAGATTTTCCTACATGCAATCCCAACAAGCCAACACCACTGATTGCGCCCGTTACAACAAGTCGACATGTGCAAATCATGCAGATACGAAGATCACGCCCGTGTTGGCCCAAAGGCCCATCGCTCTAGTTTTGATGATGATTAACTCATGTAGTTATAGTACTAATGATCTTGTGTTTATTTAGTTTCAGATTTGTGATCAAGATCTTAGTAGGTATTTAGCTTCAACAAAGGATTTCAAGTTATGTTTTGGAGCCACCACGTGTTGATTCAAGAGCTTGTGCATCAAGACCACATCAAGTACTCAAGAGAAGTCTAGCTCATTGGATCAAGGTTTGGACCAAGTCAAGAAGGAGAAGAAAATTTTCATGTGAAGACCTTCAAGAGAAGACTTGGGTCTAGGTTTGTTTTTAGTAAGATTTTATTTTTAGATAAAATGTAAAGGATAAATTAGTTGGTGGATAGCTCAAGTATCATATACACTCACACACAAGATTTATTTGAGTTTTCATAAAAGAGTTAAAAGAGTTTTCATTTTGGAAAAATACCGATTTGATTTTTATGTCTCAAAATATGACATAAGTTTTTATCAAAACTTTATTTAGAGCTTAATGTCAAAAATATAGATATTTCATCATATATGTATAGTGGATCATATCCATACACACTAAGCTTTAAAAGTGTTTAGAATATCATGTTTTTATATATGGAGAAGTTTTGGAAAAATCGGTTTTCTATTTGGAAAAATCAATTTCGAAAATACGGTTTTTGTTTTAAGCCAAAATTTCAATAACACAAAAATAGTTCACAATGTTTGTAACATGTTTTGATTTTTACTCAAACATGTTTGTATATCAAAGTATAATACTGAACTTATTTTTGTAGATTTTTAGAGAATTTATGGGATTTTATTAAAGTCAAAAAGCCAAGTTTTTAAATCCCTAAAACAGTTTTTCTGGCCTTTACCCGGTCGACCGTCACTGAGGTCGGTCGACCGACGTGCACAGGTTGGGCCGATCGACCGCACGGTCGACCGCTAGTTTGGAAATGGCCCGGTCGACTGCACTGCTTTCTGGAAATGGCCCGGTCGACCGGGCAGTCGAATGCTGGGCCATTGCCCAGTTGGCGGTCGACTGACTTTCCTAACAGTCAAAAAATCGACCGTTGGCGGTCGACCGGGCGATCGACCGTCAGCAGACAGATCCGCTGACATGGCTTCCAACGGCCATATTTTGGAGCCTATTTATATGGGGCTCCCATGGACTGTTTTATATAAGATTTTAAGTGTGTTTTTGAGATAGTTTTTCTGACACTTTTATGTGGTTATCTCCACTTGTTTTAGAGCCAAATACTTCCATTCAAAGGAGAGTTTATCAAGAGGTTTTTCAAAAGTGATTCTTTGAGCTTTTCTCCACCAAATCAATTCTTATTTTTCTCACAAACACTTGAGTTATCCATTGCTATATCATTCCTATAAGAGAGTTGTTGTGAGAGTGGTTTTAGGTGATCAAAGTGTTTAGATCATCAAGTATTCTATTCTTTGTATTTGAGGAGGCGGACTTGCGGGTTCGTGTTGTTTCGGGTTCTAGTGAGAACTTGGTGTAGAGGTGTGGCCTCGGCAAGCTAGTGTGCTTGCGGTGTGTAGTTCTTGTGGGAACAAAAGAGGAACTAGAGAGTCCAAAGGAGTTCTAGTGTAAACTCACTTGTAGGTGTTGCGGCACCGAGTGATCCGGTAGGATCGATTTTAGTGAAAATCCTTCATAGTGTTAAAGGCGGAGACGTAGAGTAAGGGTGCTCGAGCCTCGAAATAAATCTCCCATGTTTGCGATTGCTCTCTCTATCTCTCACTTGTTTTTATATCTTGTATGCTCATATTGTTCATATCTCTTACTTGCTTGATATACTTGTGCCTTATTTTTTTATGCTTGGGGATTGTTTGCTCACACTTGTATTCAACTAAGAGAGCCAAAACGGCACCTCAACTTTTATCTAGAGGAATCTTGAGGAGATAGTCCAGAGCCCTTCACGGGGAATCCGGCTACACTCTTGTGTTATACTTGGTGTGTTGTGCATAAGAATTTTTAGTTTGCTTAAATAGTTTTAATTCCGCATTAATTCACCATTAGATTAGTTACTCACCTATTCACCCCCCTCTATGTGATTTCAATTGGTATCAGAGCCAAGTGCTCTTGATTTGGGTCTAACAACTTAGAGTTAAAGATCCTTATTTTTTTGGCTAATCACAATATTTGTACACACACATGGATTTCATGTCATCTCCCACTTTTGACATTCTTAACATCCAAACTTGGAAGGTTAAGATGTCTTTGTACCTCTAAGCCCTAGGCATTCATGTTTACTTTGCCACTATTAAAGATTCTTATTGTTTAGATGGCAAAAATCCTGAGGCTAATGCAAAAGTCATTCATGCTTTGAAGTCAACCCTAAATGATGAATATTTATCTAGGGTTTCTTACTTTGACTTGGCTTCTGTAGTATGGAACACGTTGATCTCCCTTGGCAAACAAGAGCAATACTATGCGGGGAGCGATTCGGATGTTGGAAGTGAGGCTTCCAACGTATGCTATATGGTCCAAGGAGATAACCCCCTTGAGGTAAACTCCGAATCCGAATTAGAAGAGGATGTTGATATGTCTTATAATGAACTAGCATCTTTTTGTCAACAACTCCTTGAAAAGTATGACATGCTTAAAAAGAAAAATAAGAAAATGAAAAATAACTTTGATTCCTTGTTAAAAGAAAAAGATTCTTTTCAAATAAAATTGGAATGTATTTCAAAAGAAAATGATTTGTTGAAAAAGGATAATATTTCCTTGACTTCTAAATTGAATGATCTTTGTGAAGGAAATACTTCTTTGAAAAATAAGATGATTTTGGTGGAAAAAGAAAAAGAAGTTGCTTTGAATGAAAACAACTCTTTGAAAAGAAAAGTTGTTGAAAAATAAAAAGAAACTATTTCTAAAAAGAAAAAGGGTGTTGATTCTCATTTTCACCATGCTTTTCATGCCACTATAAATAAAAGTGATATTAAAGTTTTAAAAAATAGAATAAATTGTTTGAGCTGAACTTTGAGCACTTGTGCATTTAATCATAATAGATTGGAAACTTTGTTTCAAAAGAAACGAGCTCCACAGGTTCATGCACATCACCCACAACATGCATATGCACACTTTGCACGTCATGATCACACTCATACACATATGCATGTTAGAGTGTACAAGTGTACACATTGCGGCCGAAAAGGCCATTTGGCAAAATTTTGCTATGATAGAATTAATTTTTTAAATTTTGCTAATAAAAATGTTTGGGTTCCAAATAAGACTAACCCCCGTGGACCCAAAAGAAAATAGGTATCAAAGTCCCCACCTCTTGTGTTTGATGTAGGTGTGGGCTCTCACATGATGTGAGAGGTTTGGTGTCTTGATGGTGGATGCATGGGATCAAATGAATACTACAAATTGATACACCGCTATCAAGGAAGTTTTGGTAAGAAGACCACCATATTTTGGAGACTTAGAGTGTAGTTCACGTATTTTGGTAACTATCTCTAAACTCCATTTAGTTTACATGCCTTTGTATTTGATGATCTTTAGCATGTTTTAGTTTTATGTTAAATAATCATGTTTTGTGCTTCATATGGTAAATACTTGTTTAGATGTAGTTTTGTCAAAACTTTTATATATACTTGTACAAGTAGTGAGTAACATTTGATTCATATACGTTTGCACTTCATTGCTCAATTGTACTCATTACATGTACATGTATAGCCTAATTTTGATGATTCCCTCATTTACACTTGTTTTACCTATTTTTATGCATGTTTTTTGCTTCATTTATATGTATTCTTTGTGCAAAACTAATAAATATACATGTATACTCCTTGAGTCACTTGCCTTCATGCAAATACTATTATGGACTCTTTTTATGTTTGGAATATGTATGATATTGTTAGTTTTGATAAATCATACATATACCTTGAAGTTTCATTTTTTGAAAAATAAATTTTTATGATTTTCATATATGTTTTGAGCCTCATTGATTATTTTTATGAAAATGCTATTTACATGATTCTTGTACACTCACACTTTATTTGTTTATTCATGACATTATCTTCATGAGAAGTTTTGAGCTTTATAGATTTCGAGTGTCAACATTTATGTATTTGGTATGATTCATGAGATACACATGATATGTTTTGTTTTCCAGTTTGAAGGATCTTTAACTAGTTTTTCAAAAATTACTTTAAACTAGTTATTTACTCTTCATTTGGTAGTGTTTTCAATATACAATATTTTCAAACTCTTATTTTTGTAAACCCCTACCAACCCCTATAAGGGCGGATGGATGGGCGACCATACCTTGTATGCTCAAATTAAATATTTTATCATGTGCATGAAAACGGTGGTTACTTATGAGCTGTACACTTGATCCTCATTGTGTTTTCAATTGGTATCACAATTGATATTTATTTTGTATGTTCATGTGTTTTCCTATACGCGTGAAGGGTTCTGGATTTCTCCTCAAGATTCCTCTTGATTAAGAGTTAAGGCGCTTAATTGCTTTCTTGATTTTATACTAATAAAACAGTTAAACAAAACACATATATTTTAAAATGGAAGTGGAGATTGTTACCGATATAAGTTTTTCGATTCCATCATCTCCAATGGAGGATTCCATCCACCTCAATCCTTGATAGTGTTGCAAACAATTTGAATTGTCTATCAAGCTCCACAAGCAACCACTATCAGGGCACCATACTCTCTCACATCTTAAGAGAGGATACACCTACATCAAATGAAACTAGTGTATCTTTTGGTACCCGTATCTTCTTGAATTCTTAGGGGTTAGTACCTTTTCGATTTCAAACATTAGTATTAGAAATATGTACTCCATCATAGCAAAACTTTGTCAAATGGCTTTTATGGCCACAATATGTATAAGTGTACAATTTGACATAAATATGAGCATGATGTTGTGTATGTCGTGGAGAATGTGCGTGAATTTTTGGAATTTGTAACATAGATTCCAACTTTTCAATATTGAAAGCACACATGCTCAAAGATGAGCTTAAAACATCAAGCTTCTTTTCCAAAATATCAAATTCTTTAGTAGAAGATAAATCATGACAAGTACGAAAATCACAATCCTTTCCAAAGTTATTCAAAAAAATATGCAAATTTTCATTCCTTTCAAAACAATGCCAAATTGAGTTTTAGAGCATCTTTTTCTTTCAAAACAAAATCCCTTTCTTAGAAATCAATTCAATTTGAGTTTCCAAAGAATTATTTTCTTTTAAAATGAATTCTTCGTCTTTTGGAATCAAATCATTATTTTTCTAAGAAACAATCTCCTTCTTCAAACTTTTATTTTCAATTTTAATAAATCATATTTTTCTTCAAGTTGTTCAAAAATGATACAACTTAATCCATGATAAAGTTCACTATCATCTAAAGGAAGTTCCTAGTTTACCTTTAGGGGGTTGTCCCCTTGGACCATGAAACACACGTGTGCGAAATCAATCTTTTTTTTGTATTCACTTTCAGAGTTCCATGTGGCCATCATAGCGTTCTTTCTTAGCATTCTCCTTGATGTAGCTTTGTCTTCCTTGATCTTTGCCTCTTTGTTTTTTGCTACTCCTCCTTCCTTTTCTATAGAACATCTTGCCCACTTTCTCTGCAAGTTTGGGAAGTCTTCATCTTTCTCAGTATATTCATCGTCTTGATATCCACTTGAGGAGGCTTTAAAAGAGATGCTAGTCTTTTTTGTAGCTCACGTTCTTCCCTTTCTTTGAGCACCATTTTGTGGTCTTCAAGTTTCCAGCAAACTCGGTAAAATCCATCTCTTCTTTATCGTTGAGCTCTTTTAAGGTGGCGGCTTTAACTTTCCAAGACTTGAGAAGTGCTCGAATAATCTTTTGCACTTTTGCTCATTGTTGATAGGTTTACCTAGATAAATGAGTCAATTAGTAATAATTGTAAACCAAGCTAGCATATTATCAATCGATTAACATTCAAGCATATTGAAACTATCATATTGTGAAAGAAGTAAATCAATTTTTTATTTCTTCACTTGTGAAGTGACTTCATGTATAACTATAAGGTTATGACAAATCTCATAGGCGGATTTGCAATTTATTACCCAGGATAGGTGATCGGGGGACAATCGTGCACAAAATGTATCATTTTGAAAAGTGTGTGCACTTTGGCTTCCTCAATATTTTCGTTATTGTATAGAGGCTAAATAGGTCGAATCCATAGGGATGGAAAGTGATAAAAACTTTACCAGCCGATTCACGTGTGTGTTAAGTGTTCTTCTATGTTTGAAAGAATCACAAAAAAAAGAAAACAAAGAATGAAAAGAGAAGAATATGGTGAAAAAAAGAAGAGGGAAACAAGAAGAGTGACTATGTTTTTGGGTTTTTAAAACAAATAGAAAGAAAAATAAAAAGGGATACACGAAAACTCATGGCTACTAACTACTAATGGCTCCACTAACATAGATTCCAGTATATTCTTATCAAAAGCACATTGCTCAAAGTTGAGCTTAAATCATTTATCTTCTTTTTTTATTTTATTTCATTTTTTAGATCAATGGACATCTTAGTATTCTTTGTGTGACATGTGTTCATATGTGCATCATCATCCTTAATCTTATTGTGAGAAATAGTTAACTCTTCTTTTTCTTTTAGACTAATTTCTAATTTTGACAATAAAACATTGTTTTCATTTTTCAGTTTTAAATATTTAAATCTAAGAGATTCATATTTTTCCATAACTTCTTGAAAAATCATAGTCATTTCTTCAAAAGTTCTCTCAGCATCATCTAAAAAGGCTCAGATTGTACCTTTGATGCGTAGTCACCTAGTACCATAAAGCACATGTTTGACTTGTCAACTTCTTCTTCGGATTCCCTCTCTGAATTATTCCAAGTAGCCTTCATAGCTTTCTTCTTGCAAGACTTCTTCCATGTGGATGCTTTATTCTTCATTTTCAGGCAATTCGCTCTATGAGATATCTGAATCTCTTGCAATTGTAACACAGACCTTCCTCCTTATCCTTCTTCTTTTCTTTGAAAAACACCTAGAGGGGAGTGAATAGGTGTGATTGCTAATCTTAAAAATTTAACTCTCTAAATGCGGAACCTAAAACAAGTGAGGCTCAACTTAGTACAATTCAACAAGTGTAGCCGAATTCCTCTTGCGAGGTTCTGGACTAAACTCCTCTTGATTCCCCTTGATATGGGTTGAGGCGCTATGTGAAGCTCTTGTTGGATGAGTACGGGATTGGCACACACAAGTATGAAATGGATGATATGAAGTATGATGCAAACACAATGATATATGGCAAGAATTACAAGCAAGCAAATAGTAGCACAAGAGATTTAAGCAATATCACAAGTATGCAATAGAAAGCAATAAGGAGCTATTGAAAAGTAAAGCAAGAATTAGACACAAAGGCAATCGCAAACAAAGTGATTTGTTTCGAGGTTCGAGCCACCGCTCTACTCCCCGCCTTCACCTCCGTGAAGGGTTTCCACTATCCACCGAGGACGCCTTTACAATTTGGTCTACCGAAGAGCGAGCACCGAGCTCCACCGAGTACAAAGGACCTCTACCGAAGAGGTTGCTCCACAAGGAAAGGATTACAAGAACAAAGTGATCACAACAAGATCACTACACTTTTTCTCAAACTCTTTTACAAACACTCTCACTTCTATTACAACTTCACTATAGAATGAGTATAGGATTTTTGGCTCTATGAAGTGTGGTGAGAAAAACTTCAGTTGTAGAGTGATATTAGTAATCAAACACAACTGAAAAACAAGCTCAAAAAGAATTGGAATGAAAGCTTTAAACTCTTTTCTTTTCTCTTTTGAAAACAACACAAACTTGAGGATTTTTCTTGGTAATATGAAGAGAGACTTCTCCTCTACTTATAGGGTTAGAAAATAGGTTAAAAACAATTTCTTTACACCTAATTTGACCTGCAAAAGCTCCCCAACAACTCTCCAAAAATCTGTTAAAGCTGAAAACAAAAACAGTTTTTCAGAATAGCCCAAAGAGGAAAGAGCCCTTAGGCTATAGCAGGCTTGGCGGTCGACCGGTCCGGTCGACCGCAAGGCCAGCTGCAAAGAGCCGTTGGCTCTCGGTCGACCGGTCCGGTCGACCGTCCCAAAAGAGGAAACACAGTTTCCTTCTTCCGGTCGACCGGTCCGGTCGACCGAAAAAACCTGAGAGCAATTTTGCTCTCCGTCGGTCGACCGGTCCGGTCGACCGACAGACATGCACAAACAGTGCATGTCCAGACACATCGCCGGTCGACCGGGCCGGTCGGCCGGAGTTGCCTGAAACTGAAAACTGGGCTGGTTTTGAGTTAGAAAAATTTTGAGAAATATTTTAAAAATACATATAGCTAAGTATTATGCAGAAAATAGTTTATACACATGTTTTATACAAGATTTTCAAGATATAAAGCTTTTGGTACATGTATATATAAACTAAGGCATAAAACTTAGAAATAACCATTTTCAAAACATAGGAAATATAAGAAACAAGTGTGTGTGCAAATCCTAGAGCCAAATTTCATATACTCAAACTTTAACATTCTATTTCTTACAATGTTTCTAAGGACTTCAAAATCTTCAATAGGCTTCTTCATATAATCTTCAACACTTGTTCCTTGAGCCCAATTGGAGTTGACTTGAGTCCAAATCCTTGTATTTGTGAGAGAAGACTTCTAGAATGAATAGAAATCTGAAACACACTTAAACAACAAATGTTATTAGTACAAATAACTAATATGTTTTGTAATCATCAAAATACACTAATCATGGGTGATTGTAACCTTGGGCCAACATTCTTACCATCGGTTCTTCTTACTGTCGAATTGTCCCTTCTTGTAGAATATTTGTCCTACTTTTCTCACTATTATGGACATGATTTCTTCTTCATTAGGCTCTTCTTTATTTGAGCTATTGGGAGAGACCTTGAACGCCACATTCTTCTTCTTTTGTGGCTCTTATTCTTCCTGAGTTTGGGCTCCATTTCATGGGTTTTTAGATTACCCATGAATGCCATAAAATTCATCTGTTTAAATCATTCAATTCCTACAAGATGGTTGCTTTGACTTCTTATGATTTAGGAAGTGAGCAAATTATCTTCATCATCTTGTTGTCATTTAAGATTGGTTCACTTAAAGAAATCAAGCCATTAGTAATCTTGCTTAAATGAGTAAGCATGTCATTAATAACTTCTTTTTCATGCATCTTAGAGTTTTCATATTAAGAAGTGAGCAAATCAATTTTAGCTCTCTTCACTTGTCAGGTTCCTTCATGTGTAGTAATCAAAATATTTCTTATTTCATATTTTAAATGCAGATTCACAATTGATTATTCTAGATAAATCATTATCATTAAAAGATTGCATCAAAGCGTAAGTTTTCTTAGTATTGGCTTCAAATGCCTGAGCGGCATTTTCAGGCCAAGGTTCAGTTATATGATTAGATTCTTTGAATTCTCTCTCTTTGGCAAGTGAGACATCTCTTTCAAAAGATTTAAGAAAAACTCTTATCTTAATTTTCAAATTAGGAAGTTAAGATCATCAAACCTAACTGAGGACTTTACATTAAAATTGTCTACGTGAGATGCCTTATGTATGTGTAGTGACAAATAAAGTGATTAGCAATAAGGATCAACTTTTGGGTGGCTAAACCTTAAAAATAAGAGCAATAGCTCTGATACTAATTGAAAATTACCTAGAGGGGGTAAATAAGTGATGCTAATCAAATATGCGAAAATTTAAAATTATTTGTAACAAACACACTTAATCTCAGAAGTAAGCAATTATAACAAGCATCATTAAATAAGCTTAATCACAATTCATGAGTAAGTAAGAGTATAAGCAACAAATTTTAAGTAGAGATAAAGGGTAAAGAGATAGAGTAAAGATGAAGCAAACTCCGCAACACAAAGAATTATTCTCAAAGTTCGATCAATTGATCTACATCTCTGTCTCCAAATCCTATGGAGAATGGAAGCACTATAACTGGCTCAAGAAACTGAAATACACTAACAATTATGATCCTGTAAGATTCACCTCCTGGAGCCACAACTCCTACAACAATGCAATCCCACAAGATCAACTTCTCACAACCTCATTCACTTGAGGTTAATAACCAAATAACAAAGAACAAGTATGGTCACCTCTGATCACTGAGAAACTCTCACAAGAAGTTTTGAAGCACTTAGCACTTGAAAAATCTCTAAAAACTTGATATAATCTTGATCTTAATCTAAATCTTGCTATAAATCATAATCCTTAATCCCTGAAAAATGATTTAGATTTATAGCAAAAAAAAATCAAAACAAGAATAACAATAATGTTTGCTAAAATCAATAGGGAAAAGTCAATTAGCTGTCGAAAGCCTATTAAGGATTTTTGATAGTCAACGGTCACAAATGGTTATAATTTAAAATCCAGAAATCTATTTTCAAAAGTTTTGCACTAGCTGTCGAAAGTACTTTCGATAGTGATAGTTTTTCAAGAAAGAGCTGTCAAAAATAAGAGAAATCTATCAAAAATCTGAACAACTCTGAGATTTAGACTAAACTTTCTGAAAAATGCAGTCAAAGGTAAAACAGAGTTGTCGAGAGATCTTTTTTTGACATTGAGTGGAAAACACAACCACTACTGTCGAAAATGAGTATGTTCTGAACTTTTCTCATCTTTCTGAAAAACGCTATTTAAAGTGTGCACATGAGCTGTCTAAAGTTCTTCAGCTCAAAATAAAAAAAATATGCAGGCTGAGTATTCGTTTTGGACAGTGCTCAGCATGAATGTTGAAAGCTGTTCAGTGAAAACTCCTTACTTGTATAAAATCAATTTTAACTTCATAAGTCACACAAAAAAGTTTCTGGAGATATTTCTGAGTTCTAATATGTATGGATAAACTCTACTATATATTTCAAAAGATAAAACTCATTTTTGAGATTTAATCTATATTAAAATCGATTTTCCATCAAATTCAAAATGTTTTGAAACTAGTTTTGAAAAACTTGATTTTTTTTTATAGAATTAACTTTTTGAAAAACTCTTTAACCATCAAACTAAGCCACATGTGTGTCAAGCTTGAACTATCAATTCTAAGTGAATGTGGCACCATTTCCTTCGGAGATGATTCCAAGGGCAAAATCATTGGTATAGGTAACACCAAAATTGATACATCTCCTTTGATAGAAAATAGTGTTTTAGCAGATGGTCTCAAATATAATCTGTTAATCATTAGTCATTTATGTGATAAAGGCTGGATTATATTTGATGATTCTACTTGTGATGTAGTTGATAAGAAAATAATTCCTATATATTTTTTGACTTTCGTGAAAATAATATTTACATTATTGATATGAAGAATTAAAATTATAATACTACTTGTTTATCTACTGTTAATGAAGATTCATGGTTATGACATAGAAGATTAGGTCATGTTTCTTTTGACCACCTATCCCATATCGGTTCTAAGGAATTGGTGAAAAATATTTCAAAATTGAGTTTTGAAAAGGACCGCATTTGTAATGCGTGTCAAATTGGGAAACAAATCAAGTCCTCTTTCGAACCAATCAAGGATACATGACATTTCGTCCATTAGAATTAATACACATGTATTTGTATTGTCCACCCAAAATTAAGAGTTTGAGTGTAATCATTTTGTTTTTGTTCTAGTTGATGATTTTTTAAGATTTACTTGAGGTTTCTTTTTAGAACACAAGAATGAAGCTTTCTCGTATTTTCATCTTTTTCGAAAAAGAGTTGAAAAAAGAAAAATTCATATTTTGTGTATTAAAAGTGATAGAGGTGGTGAGTTTGTCAACCACTACTTTATTACTTATTGTGAAGAAAATAGAATTAAACATAAGCTTTCATGTTTTATAACTCCACAACGAAATGGAGTCATGTAAAGGAAAAATAGAACTTTCCAAGAGATAGTTAAGATTATGATTAGTGAATACGGACTCCCTCAATATTTATCGGTCGAGGCTGTAAATACATCATGTTACATTATAAATAGAATTTATTTTCGCAAAAAATGAACAAAACTCTTTTTGAAATTTATCATTTGAGAAAACTAAATGTTTCATGTTTTTAGAGTTTTTAGTTGCAAATATCTTGTTTCAAATACCAAGGATAATTTAGGAAAATTTGATGCTAAATCTTATGAAGTAATTTTTTGTCGATTATTCTAACAATAGCAAAGCATATACAGTTTTCAATAGATCAACTTTGACTATTGAGAAATCAATGCATGTCAAGGTTGAGTAATCTAACTCTCTTGTGAAAAATGTTGCATATTGTCAAATTGATTTCTTAAGTGAAGATATGAAGAAGATGCCAATAAAAGACTCATTAGTACAAGAAGAAAAGCAAAGAAAAGAACCAAGTGGTGAGGTACAAGAAGTGAAAGAAGAAGATAACCAACACAACCACTTTCGAAGAATTGAAGATATGTGTTACAAGTCATCCCAAATATCTCATCCTAGGTGTTGTATGAAAGAAAGTAACTACTAGATTCAAACTCCAAGATATTTATGGTCATTATACTTTCATTTCACACATTGAACCCAAGAATATCCTCGAGGCCGAGGGCGACTCATATTGGTTATTTGCCATGCAAAAGGAGCTCAATCAACTTGAGCATAACTAAGTTTGGAAGCTTGTTCCTAGGCTTCATGATAAACCGACCATTGGTACTAAATGGGTTTTTAGAAATAAATTGGATGAGTCAGGTAATATAGTTAGAAACAAGGCCAGGCTAAGGGCTCAATATTACAATCAAATCGAGGGAATCGATTTTGAGAAGATCTTTGCACCCGTGGCTCGGCTCGAAGTCATACATATGACCCTTGCTTTTGCCTCATTTAAAAGTTTCAAGTTGTTTCAAATAGATGTGAAAAGTGCTTTTCTTAATGGTTATATTGACGATGAGGTGTATGTTGAGTAACTCTCCGGATTTGTTGATCCTACACATCTCGATTATGTGTTTAAGTTGGAAAAAGTTTTATATGGTTGAAACAAGCTCCAAGATCTTGGTACGAAAGGCTTAATAGTTTTCTTGTAAATAAGGATTTTGTTAAAAATAAAATAGACACTACATTGTTTACTAAGTATGATAGTGATATTTTGATTATACAAATTTATGTTGATGATATTTTTTATGGTTCTACAAATGTAAATTTGTGCAAAGAATTTGAAATGTGTATGAAGGAAAATTTTGAAATGAGCATGATGGGTAAGCTCAACTACTTCCTTGGAATCCAAATCAAACAAAGAAGTGATGAAATCTTCGTGAACCAAACCAAATACATCAAAGAATTGATCAAGAAGTTTGGGCTAGAGAACGCGAAGATTAGCATGACTCCTATGTCTATAACAACCAAGCTTGATAGGATAAATAAGGTAATAGTGTTGACATTAAATTATATCATACTATGATTGGCAGTTTGCTATATTTGACGTCAAGTAGGCCTTGTATTTGTGCTAGATTCCAATCGTGTTCTAAAGAGTCTCATTTGAGTACGGTAAAATGCATTAACAAATATCTTAAAAGCACTATTGGTAAGGGCTTATGATATCCAAATACCGAATAATTTAACATGACGAGTTATTCAGATTCCGACTATGTTGGTTGTAGAGTGAATATAAAGAGTACTAGTGGAACTAATCAATTTTTAGGAAATTTTTTTGTTTCATGATTTTCCAAGAAGCAAAATTCTGTGGTCCTCTCAATCGTCAAGGCGGAGTGTGTTACCGCCGGGCTTATTGTGAACAAGTTTTTTGATTGAAACATACTCTCATTGATTTTGATTTACAGTATGATCATATTAAAATTTATTGTGATAATGTTAGTACTATTCATATGACCAAAAATGCAAATCATAGTAAGACCAAGCATATAGAGGTTCAGTATCACTTTCTTAGAGATCTTTATAAGAAAGGTTATATTAAAATTGATTATGTTTCTATCGATTTACTGTTGGCTGATATTTTCACAAAACCTCTTGATTACAATAAATTTTTCTTTATTTGTGGTGAACTAAATGTTTACTGACAGAAAATTGTTTTTTGAAATTCATATTTCAAAGTGTATTTCAATTGGTATCCACACACACACACACACACACACAGACACACACATAGTTTGTTTTACTCTGAATATTTCAAAATTATTTCTTCTCTTTTTTATTTATGACAAAAACGGGGAGAAGAAATTTTTGAGTTATTTTTAAGCATTCTTTTTATCTACATCCATTCTTTTGCCATATTTAGTTAGTTATTTTTATTCTCTATTGCATATGTTTTTGGTGAAAGGTTAAATGGATGAATAGATGACCATTTATGCATCTTGTTCTTAGTTATTGACATTATTAATATGCATGTGACTTGCTTATCATTTGTTATATCCATAAGTCATGTTGAACTTAATTGAGCATAATTTCAGGGGCAGCCTTCATATTTTTAAATAATAACTCATGAGTTTTGTTATTATCAAAAAGGAAAAAATTGTTAGCCCCAGGGTACAATCACCTTGCGTTTTGACGATTCTAAAACTCATGTGGTTAAGTATTACTAATCAAGTTCAAGTACTCACCCTTCTCTTAAAAGAAAGTATTAAGGCACTTAAGTTGATTCAAGCTAGGCAAGTCAAAAGTTGGATTTTGAAGAAGCTCACATGGAAAAGACTTGAATATAGTGTAAACTCTGTTTATAAGAATTTAGAATATTTAAGCTTAGATTATTAGATAGGATTCTAAAGAATTTCACACATACTAAATAAGTTTTTCAAGAATTAGTTTTTTATAGTTTAACTTTTGATAGATAATACATCTTCAGCCAAAATTATATATATATATATATATATATATATATATATATATATACATATATATATATATATATATATATATACATATATATATATATATATATGGGAAAAGTGTTCCTAGTAGGTCTCCTTAGAGTATAATCTAAGGAGACGGCTTAAAACTCTAACATCCCGATTTTTTTCACGATCCAACCGCACATTATAATATTCATGTTATAAGATGTATGCATATAAAAAATCACGTGATTTGAAGTTTGTTTACTCTATTTTCTTTGGGTTCAAACATTAACGGTTTTTAAACAGTAGAACAAATTGAAACGATTGGATCAATGAGTGAATAAACTTCAAATTACGTGATATTTTATATGCTTGCATCTTATAACATAAATATGATAATGTGCGATCAGATCGTGAAAAAAAATCGGGATGTTGGAGTTTTAAGCCGTCTCTTTAGATTGTAATCTAAGGAGACCTACTAGGAGCACTTGACCCATATATATATATATATATATATATATATATATATATATATATATATATATATATTATAAAAGTATCTGAAAATACACCTAGAGGGGGGTGAATAGGTGTATGGCTAATCTAATGATAAATGATGCGGAATTAAAAACTAATTGTAACACACCAAGTGTAACTAAAAAGTGTAGCCGAATTTTCGGTAACAGGCTCTGGACTATCTCCTCTAAATTCCTCTAAATAAGAGTTGAGGTGCTATATGAAGCTCTCTTGGTTCAATACTAGTGAGGCATACAACAATACCAAACATATATATGATATGAACAATATGATGCGATGCAAAATATAAAATAGAGAGAGTTTAGAGATAGTGGATCAATCGCAAACACCGAGATATGTTTCGAGGTTCGAGCCATTACTCTACGTCCCCGCCTTCACACAGAAGGATTTTCACTATACGTCCACACAGGACTTCCCACACAGGGAACCTCCACTGAGGATTTGGCAAATACAAAATAGGAGTACACAACTCCTCTCTCCAACAACACAACCTTTACACAAGAGGTTAGGCTCAACAACAATCACCTCTACGCTTAGAGGGATGGGCATTAAGCCAAACAACAATCACCTCACACTAGAGGGATAAGGCACTGAGCCAAACAACGATCACCTTACATTAGAGGGATAAGGCACTAAGCCAAAACAACAATCACCTCACACTAGAGGGATAAGACACTAAGCCAAAACTCTACCACAATCACCTCTACACAAGAGAGATAACAACAAACTCAAATCACAACCTCCTCTACACTTAGAGGGATAACAACAAACCCAAAGTAAAGAGATTACAACACTTAGGGTCTCAATAAACTACAAACCAATTTTCTTACCAGAAACAAAATCCTATAGACAGGATAGATAAGATAGCTCAAGTGTGAGAATACGAAGTGTTTGAAAAATAAATCACAAAGAAAAATACTTGGGAAAAATACAAGAATGGAATAGATATGAAGGTCAAAAATAATTTCCCCAAAGACTCTCTTTTTCTTTGATTTTTTCAACCCTTGAAAAAAAATAATGATAAATCTTTTTAACCCAAAAACTCTTGCTGTTAAAACACTTGTAAAGATGGGAATTTTTGCTCTCTAAAAACTTATTGAAATCAGCTCAGAGAAGGCATATATATATATATATATATATATATATATATATATATATATATATATATATATATATATATATATATATATATATATATATATATATATATATATAGCCCCTTAGAAATCTGCTTGTTGGCAGTCTGGAAAGGTCAAAAATGACCTTCCGGTCGACCGGCGCAACGGTCATATTTCTGACCGTTGTGCCTCCGGTTGACTGCCCGGTCGACCGGCCCATAGCCTTCGGTCGACTGCCCGGTCGACCGGCCAGCACCCGAGAGTTGGGTGCTTTCAGTCGGTCGACCGCGCGGTCAACCGGCCTTCTATGGCTGGCCTGTGCACGTTCCTCGTGCACATCGGTCGACCGATCCGGTCGACCGCCAGCATAATCAGGCTGAGAATTCTGGGACAAAAAACTTGGTGAATTTAATATCAATTAATCTCATAAATACACATAAATTCCACAAAAATAAGTCCTTGTAAGATCTTTGAATAAAAAATATGTGTGACCAAAAATCAACACTATTACAAACTATTTGAACCATTTTTGTGATATGAAAATTAGGCTTAAACACGAAAATCATATTTTCTAAAACTTGAATTTTGAAATGAAAAATCGTTTTCTCCAAAACTTGTATAAATACAAAAACATGATATTGAAACAACTTTGAAGCATATTGTATATGGATAGAATCAAGTATATATATAAAATATATATCTGTGTTTTTGATAGTAAATCTAAAACATGTTAAACTGAAAATCAAACATATTGAAACTTGTGTGTGTAAACTTGAGCATATCAACACTATCTATCTTTACACAAGATCTAAACTACTAAACTAAACAAACTGAGGTCTTCTTGTAGAACTCCTCCTCTCGATCCAAACACGATCCGAAGAGCTTGACTCCAACCGAGTGCTAGATGCGATCTTGACGCGCGAGCTCTTGAATCAACACGCGTTAGCTGCCAAAACTCCTTTGTTGAAGCTAAACACCCACTAATATCTTGATCAAATATCTGAGACTAATTGACACATGATCATTAGTAAACTATAACTACATGAGTTAATCATCATCAAAACTAGAGCGATGGGCTCTTGGGCTAACAATCTCCCCCTTTTTGATGATGACAAAACTCATGGAGTTATATATGCATGGATTAAAGTAAAGCTTCATAAAAGCTTCTCCTTAATTCATACATAGCAATAAACATAAAGATATTTAATGAAGTGCATAAACCAAACAACACATATATGCATAAATAAAGAAATAAACATGCATAAACTCACCAAATTCTTTTCCCCTTTTTTGCATAAACGAGGAAATAAAATAAAAATGCATATATAAGCTCACCAAATACTTCTCCCCTTTTTTTGTCAATTCATCAATAAAGGGGCGAAAAATAAATTAAACAATAAGGATATATATGTGATATAACATTCATGAAGAGGAGAGACGTAAAATTAGATCCCCCTGCATACATGCATCTATATGAAAAGAGATGACTAGACCCTAACCACATAACGCATATATACAATGTATAAGTGGAGATCTAAAGTCCCCTACACACGTGTATCACATACAGAAGAGAGGTCAAGCTCCTCAATGTGAGATACACTCAACATGAATCTATATATAGAGAAGATATTAAGCTCCCCTTGTATATAAGCAATACATATCAAAACATGTTAAAATCACTTATAAAATAAATTTAT
Source organism: Agave tequilana (assembly GCA_038442645.1). NCBI lineage: Eukaryota > Viridiplantae > Streptophyta > Magnoliopsida > Asparagales > Asparagaceae > Agave > Agave tequilana. The sequence continues at coordinate 92,186 of JAVJIF010005042.1, read as the reverse complement.
GAATTTTCTTAACAAAACAAATTTTGATACCAATGAAATCAAATTGTAGATACCAATTGAAAATTGTAATTGACATAAACAAATGTTTGTACCACTTGTAAATAAACAAAAATTTTAAGATACCAATAGAAGATTTTTGATATCAATTGAAAATGAAACATTGTAAGTTTGATACCAATTGAAATCAAATTGTACCAATTGAAAATATCTAGTAAAATTTGATATCAATTGAATGTAAAAACTAAATTTTGGTTAAACACAACTCATTTTGCAATAAGGATACTAAAGTTAAAATAATACCAATTTAAGATTATTGATACCAATATTGAAAATGTTAGCATATACTAAAACGAAGTATTTTTCATCATGAAGGTGGGAGAAGATACCAATTGAAAATAAAATCGATTGAAAGATAAAATACGAATTTTTCTCCCTTATATGAAATACTAATAAAAATAATGCATAAGCTTGTATAAGATACAATTGATACTTGTTATTATGAACTAAATCAAGTTTAGTAAGAAATAATTTGTGTTTTAAGATGTAAAGATGTTGTAAGCACAATCAAATCATATATATGAATGAAAATAGAAATACAAATTGAAATTGATACTATTTGAAATTTGAAGCATAGTATACAAAAATAGAATTTCATTAAAATCATGTATATCTCATAACTACTTCCCTTTCAGGCACATGTTTAAATAGATTTTCAATTTTGAGCATACAAGGCATGATCGCCCATCCAACCGTCCTTTAAGGGTAGAAGTTTTCAAAAATAGGATCTGAAAATAGTTGTAAATTGAAAACACTATCAAAATAAAGAATAACACAACTAGTTTTATAATAATCTTGTAAATTAGTACGAAGTCTTTCAAGTAAGGAATAAAACAAGAAAGAATCCATGAAAACATGAAAATCAAACGATGATCGACACTCAAATAGCAATAAAGCTTATATGACATCAAAAAAATCATGAGTAAACACCGAACATAGAGTGTAAAAAGTCATGTAATAAAAAAATCATAGAAATAGGCAATAAAGCTCAATAAAATTCCTTTTAATCAAAAACATGAGAACATTAAAGTTTAATTTTTATCAAAATAATACCAACTTCAAGCCATATGTATGTTTTGTCTAAAGTAGAATTATACATACATATCCCAAACACAAGTGAGTCCAAAAATTTTTTTGCATGAAAGGCAAGTGACTTTAAGATAGACATGTATATCTAATGTTTTGACAAAATTAACATATACATGAAGCAAAATACATTTCTATGAAAAACATATACATAAATAGGGAATACAAGTTAAAATACATGAATCATCAAAACTAAGTTATACAAGTACATCTAATGGGTACAAATGAGCAACATAGCACAAACACATAATAATCAAATGTGGCTCACTAGTTGTACAAGTATAAATATAAGTTTTAATGAAAACTATATCTAAACATGTAATCAAAATATGAAGTGTAAAAACCAAACATGATCATTAGGGTAGACACACATGCTTTAGATCTACAATATACACAATAGCTAAATTATAATGAGAATACAAAATAATGATCCATATAAACATGGGTGTATATCAAATACTACATATGTATACCACAAATCTAATTAACATGACATTTAACATAATAATCATGAAAAATCAAAACATGCTAAAAATCAATAATATAAAGCATGTAAACTAAATGGGAGTTAGAGATAGTTACCAAAATCAATAGGGCTAATCTCTAGGTCTCCAAACCATGGTGGTCTTCCCACCAAACATCCATTGAAAGTGATGCATCCTATCACCATTTAGCTCAGAATGCATCCACCATCAAGACACCAATACCCTCACGTCAAGTGAGAGCCCACACCTACATCAAATAAAATAGGAGTGGATTTTAGTACTCATACCTTATTGATTCCATTGGGGTTAGCACCTTTCCTAACCCAAACAAATTTATTTGCAAAATTTGAAGTATGTATTCTATCATAACAAAACTTTGCAAGGTGGCCCTTACGTCCACAATGTGTACAAGTGTATACATGAGCATACATAGTGTTATGTGTGTGTGTGTGTGCATGATGAGCATGCGTATGTCGTGCATGGTGTGCATGCATATGTGAAACTTGTTTCTTTCGAAACATGGATTCCAATCGTGTATGGTTCATGGCACATTGGCTCAAAGTGGAGCCCAAACAATCAACACTTTTCTTCAAAGTACAAATATCATTTTTGATACTTGAAGACAAAGTGGAGCATGCATCATGTTTATCACTAGAAGAAGAAGCAATAAGAACATGACAAACATGAGAAGACAAATCATTTTTCAAAGATTTATTTTATTTTGAAACTAAATCCAAATTCATTGAAATTAAAGCAATTTTATTTTTCAAAAATTCATTCTCTTTTAAAGCAAAATCAAGTTTTAAAAACAAAATCTCTTTTTTCTTCAAAACATTATCACAATTATTTTTATTTCTAGATTTCATTTTCTTTTAACACAAGGTCAAGTTGGGTTTTCAAGAAATCTCTTTCACTTGAAATCTCAACCCTCTCTTGTAAAATCATGTTTAGTTTTGAACACAAATCCTTATTTTCTTCTTTTAATTTAAATCTTTTCTTTTTCAAAACTAGGTACTTTTCTAGTAAGTTTTCACAAACTATGGAAAGCTTTTCATTTAATGCATAAGCATCCATATTATCATGATCATCATTAGAAGAGCTAGCACAATCATCTAGTTGAGTCTCTGAATGTACCTCAAGGGAGTCATTCCCTTGGACCATGTAGCAAGCATCGCCAGACTCATCTCCACTAGATTTCTTTTTCACATATTTCATCGTTTGTAGCGCGGGAGAGGTCAAAGTGTTCCACACTGAAAAAGCGGAATCACAATGAGAAACAATCATAAGATAATTTTTGCTTAATGTTTACTTTAATGCATCCAGGGCTTGTGCATTGGCTTCTATATGCTTGTTATTACCAAGATAAGATTTCTTGGTACTAGAAAGGTAAACATGCATTCCTAGAGTTTTTAAATAGGCACTCATTCTAAGTTTCCATATATCGATGTTGGAAACATCAAACATAGGAGGGGCAAGGTAATCCATGAGTGTATAAACTATATGTGTGCAAATGCAAATCTAGATTAGTTATCCAAGATCTCACTCTTAGGTGGTTAAACCTAATATTAGGAGCGTAGGCATTGATACCAATTGAAAATACACCTAGAGGGGGGTGAATAGGTGTATAACCAATCTAATGACAAATGATGCAGAACTAAAAATTAATTGCAACACACCAAGTGTAACCAAAGAGTTAGCCAAATTTTCGGTGACGGGCTCTGGACTATCTCATCTAAATTCCTCTAAATAAGAGTTGAGGTGCTATATGAAGCTCTCTTGGTTCAACACTAGTAAGGCACACAACAATACCAAGCATATATATGATATGAACAATATGATACAATGTAAGATATAAAATAAAGAGAGTTTAGAGATAGTGGATCAATCGCAAATATCGAGATATGTTTCGAGGTTCAAGCCACTGCTCTATGTCTCCGCCTTAACACAGAAGGATTTTCACTATACATCCACACAGAACTTCCCACACAGAGAACCTCCACTGAGGATTTGACAAATACAAATTAGGAATACACAACTCCTCTCTCCAACAACACAAGCTCTACACAAGAGGTTAGGCACAACAACAATCACCTCTACACTTAGATGGGGGCACTAAGCCAAACAACAATCACCTCACACTAGAGGGATAAGACACTAAGCTAAATAACGATTACCTCAAACTAGAGGGATAAGACACTAAGCCAAAACAACAATCACCTCACACTAGAGAGATAAGACACTAAGCCAAAACTCCACCACAATTGCCTCTACACAAGAGGGGTAACAACAAACTCAAATCACAACCTCCTCTACACTTAGAGGGATAACAACAAACTCAAAGCAAAGAGATTACAACACTTGGTGGTCTCAATAAAGCACAAACCAATTTTCTCACCAAAAATAAAATCCTATAGATAGGATAGATATGATAGCTCAAGTATGAGAATACAAGGTGTTTGAAAAATAAATTACAAAGAAAAATATTTGAGAAAAATACAAGAATGGAATAGATATGAAGATCAAAAATAATTTCCCCAAAGACTCTCTTTTTCTTTGATTTGTCCAACCCTTGAAAACAAATAACGATAAATATTTTTAACCCAAAAATTCTTTAAAACTTGTTATTAAAACACTTGTAAAGATGGGAATTTTTGCTCTCTAAAAACTTGTTGAAATCAGCTCAAGAGAAAGCATATATATAGCCTCTCAAAAATCTGCCGTTGGCAGCTGGAAAGGTAAAAAATGACCTTCCGGTCGACCGCCCGATCGACCGACGTAACGGTCATATTTCTCTGGTCGACTGGCACAACGGTCATATTTCTGACCGTTGTGCGTCCGATCGACCGCCCGGTCGACCGGCCATAGCCTTCGGTCGACCGCCTGGTCGACCAGCCAGCACTCGAGAGTTGGGTGCTTTCAGTCGGTCGACTGCGCGGTCGACCCGGCCTTCTATGGCTAGCCTGTGCACGTTCTTTGTGCACATCGGTCGACCGTCCGGTCAACCGCCATCATAGTCTGGCTGAGAAATCTAGAACAAAAAACTTGGTTAATTTAATACCAATTAAATCCCATAAATACAAATAAATTTCACAAAAATAAGTTCTTGTAAGATCTTTGAATAACAAATATGTGTGAGCAAAAATCAATACATATTACAAACTATTTGAACCATTTTTGTGACATAAAAATTAGGCTTAAACAAAAAAATCGTATTTTCCAAAACTTGGATTTTGAAATGAAAAATCATTTTCTCCAAAACTTATATAAATACAAAAACATGATATTGAAACAACTTTGAAGCATATTGTATATGGATAGAATCCAACATACATATAAAATATATATCTGTGTTTTTGATAGAAAATCTAAAACCGGTTAAACTGAAAACCAAACATATTGAAACTTGTGTGTGTGTGTGAACTTGAGCATATCAACACTATCTATCTTTACACAAGATCTAAACTGCTAAACTAAACAAACTGAGGTCTTCTTGTAGAGCTCCTTCTCAAAATCGACTGGATCCAAACACGATCCGAAGAGATTGACTCCAACCGAGTGCTAAATGCGATCTTGACACACGAACTCTTGAGTCAACACGTGTTAGCTCCCAAAACTCCTTTGTTGAAACTAAACACCTACTAATATCTTGATCAAATATCTGAGACTAATTAGACACAAGATCATTAGTAAACTATAACTACATGAGTCAAGCATCATCAAAACTAGAGCGATGGGCTTTTGGGTCAACAATATCAAGATATTTACAAGTATTTTTCAAAATTAAAAATATTGTATTTTTTTGCTGAAGCCAGTCAACCGCTCTTCGACCGCCCACTGTGCAATGCAGAGATTGTGTTCTGGCCGGTCGACCGAGCGGTCGACCGCATGTGCATAGACATGCACATGTGCATGTCAACTGAGACCGGTTGACCGCTGGGTCGACCGTTGGCTGAAGCTCACTGGAATAACTCCAGGCAATCGATCGAGCAGTCATTTGCCTACAACATTTCTGAGCTTTGAGCTCAGAAGTGTGTTCTAGACGGTCGATCACTCGGTCGACTGAGCGCAATGAATAACTCTATTTGCCTAGCCTGTCGACCACCCGATCATTGTCAGAGGGGCAAAAATGACAGATAGCCTTTTTAAAACGGGTATTTCTGGTTTTTGAATTTTTGTTTTATGCTCAAATGAACATCTGTTTCTTTTTTATAAGTATAATCCATGTTTTAATGATTGGGTTTACCCTCTAATGATATTTTCTGTCTTTCTATTTCTTTATAAAGTTTTCTATCAAGTTTTTGACTAAGAATTTGTTTGAAAATTTCAAGAAAAATTCTAGTTTTCAAGTTTACACAAGCTTGCAATTTCCAATCTTTTGTGCAAAGTTTTCAGCTCTCAATTTCAAATGTTTTACTGATTTTCTCTTACAAACTTTTTGAGCTTCAAATCTACACTCTATCCTATAGGAAGTTGTATTTGAGAGAGTATGTGATCACGAGGCGAAGGTCACCAAGTAATTGTATTCTTCATTTTCTTAGAGAGTTCCTCTTGGGTAGAGGATTGAAAGTTAGAGTTGAGTCTCCGAGTCTTATAAGATTATCTATAGTCAAGTTCTAATGGAGATAATAAAAATCTTCATTGCGGTGAAGGCGGGGGAGATAGAGCAAGTTGTTCGAATCTCGAAACAAATCTCTTGTATTTGCGATTACTTCTCTCTATCTCTTACTCAGTCTTATTTACATTTTGCTTGCTTATAATTTCTCATATTTGCTCACTTGATACTTGTTTTTCTATTATTTTTGCTATTATTTTACCGGTTTTAGAAGGCAATCGTGTACATCAACTCATATTTAAGAGGAATATCAAAGAGAAGTTTAGAGCTATTCACGGTGTATCCACCTTCACTTCTTGGTTTTGATTTACCGAGTTATTGTAATTTTTAATTATTATATTTTTCGCATTAGATTAGCATCTCACTTATTCGTATTCCCTTTAGGTGATTTCAGATTAGAACATGGGGCATTCACTGGCCAAAGAAATAATCTATTTATTTATTTAAGAAAATATCTAAAATTAAGGGGAAAATAGTGTGCATATAAAAGGGAAAGGATTATTATTAGGTTTGAGAATCAAACCTCTCTGTTATTCTACGCATGCCACCTTGGAAAGAAGAAGATAAAGCAGAGCTCGAGCGGTAACCATCTATCTATTTGAGAATTCACCAAACTTAAATAACCTAGATAAATCTATGGTTTTTCTAAGAGCACGGTCCTTTGTGATGAGTGCTCCTAATTTTCCTCCACTCTCATTGGAATTTGCTCTTATTTTTTTTTTCCCCTTTTAACTTTTATTCTCCAATATGACAAATTTACCCTTATTTTATTTTTTATTTTTTTAATTTTCCAAGCCACCTTTACAAAAGATGGGTAGTTTTTTGAAAAATCACAATTTAAAATTTAATCAGTAAAAAAATCTCTATTCAAATTTTATTTAGAGGGATTTATGAAATCACCTAGAGGGGGGTGAATAGGTGATAATGCTAATCTAAAAACTAAATGCGGAAGCTAAAACAAATTTTGCAACACACTTAATACAACCAACAAGTGTAGCCGAATTCCCCGTGAAGGGCTCTGGACTAACTCCTCTTGATTCCCCTAGATAAGAGTTGAGGTGCTATATGAAGCTCTTATGGTTAAGTATAAGTGAGGCACACACACAAGCAAGCCAAGCATATAAGGATGATAAGCAATATGAAATAATGTAAGGCACAACACAAGCAAATATGATATGATGATAAATGATGCTTTGCACAAATAAAAGAGAGAGTTAGAGAGACAATGGATCAAACGCAAACACAAAGATATGTTTCGAGATTCGAGCCCCTAGCTCTACGTCCCCGCCTTCACCGAGAAGGATTTCTAATCCACTTTCTTGTCCACCGAGGACTCCCACCGAGGGAACCTCCACCGAGGAGGATTTGTACAACAAGGGAGTACCGAACTCCTCTCTCAAACACCGCCTCACAACCGAGGGGTAGGCCCGTAGCCAAACAATAACCAACAAACACCACTACCGAAGAGGGTTACAAACCAAACTCCACCTCTCACTAGAGGGAGCAAACACAAGCCTCAACCTCTACCAAAGAGGGAGCAAACCAAGTAAAGGAGGGTTTACAACTTGGAGGCTCAATCATCCTCAAACAATCTCTTTTCCACAAAACAAAGATCCTAAATAGATTAGGATAGAATGATAGCTCAAGAGTGAAAAAACTAGAGTTTGGAAAATAAAAACTCAAAGAAAAATACTTGGGAAAACTCTTGTAAAAGATAGAAATGAAGAACCAAAACAAATCTCCCAATTTTCTATTTTCTTTGATTTTTCCAAAAACTCTAAAACAAATAAGATTGATCTTTTGAAGCTCTAAAACCTTTTGAAAACTTGTTTTAAACACCAAGAAAGTAGAGAAATTTTAGCTCTTGAAATCTTAGCCAAAACCCCAAGAAATGGGGTATTTATAGCCCAAACAGAAAACTAGCCGTTAGGCTGATCTGTCCGCCTGACAGGCTGGCGGTCGACCGGTCGGTCGACCGTCAACGGTCATATTTATGACCGTTGGGCAATCTCGGTCGACCGCCCAGATACAGAGAGCAAAGCTCTCTGGTCCGATCGACCGGTCGGTCGACCGGCCCACTGTGCTGCCAGACGTGCACAGCTCTGTGCACGTCGGTCGACGGCACGGTCGACCGTCCCTTGGTGCGGTCGACCGACCTGGCCGTCAGCCAGTTCTGGGTCAGAAAAACATGTTAAAAATATTTTAATAAACCTTATAAAAATATAAAAATCCCCAAAAATAGTTTTAACATTTTGCATTGATATATAAACATGTGATAAAAGTTTCAACTCAAATATCAAGCAATTTGAACTATTTTTGTGTTTTAACATTTTTACCAAAAACCAAAACTTGTATTTTGTCAAACTTTGATTTTTCAATACATGAATAGGATAGTCAAAATAAGTTTGTTTAAAAGTTAAGCATGCATGTACAAAATGAAACTACTATACATAAACCAATTAAACTTGTTTTGATCAACTATTCATGAAAACAAATATTTAAACCAAAACCGAAAAACCAATATCCAAACATAAAACGTGTGTGTTGTGCACTTGAGCATATCAACTATTCTAAGCTTTACACATGGATCTAAAACACACTATGCTAAACTATGGATACCTAAGTCTTCTTGACGATCTTCATCTTCAAGTCGACCCGATCCAAAACGTGATCCACGAGCTAGGCTATGTATGATCTTGATGCTCGGGCCCTGGAATCACCAAGCGAAAGCTTCCAAACTCCTCTTTTTGAAGCAATCACCAACTAATATCTTACTAAATGATCTGAAACTAAAATCACAAGATTATTAGTAAACATAACTACATGAGTTAATTATCATCAAAACTAGAGAGGAAAGCCTCCGGGCCAACAATCTCCCCCTTTTTGATGATGACAAAACTCATGGAGTTATATATGCATGGATTAAAGTTAAGCTTCAAAGAAGCTCCCCTTAACTCATGCATAAACAAATAAACAATAAATATGCAATAAATGACAATGCATAATCATGCATAAACAATAAAAGGCTCTAGATACTAATGAAATGTTCAAAAACAAAACATGCTCTAGATACCAATTAAAATTAAACTAAATTAAATTTAATATATGCAAAACATAAATATGCATATATAAAACTTAATCAAACTCAAATAATTCTCCCCCTTTTTGTCAATCATCAACAAAGGGGTAAAAACCAAAACAAAACAAAATATTCTCCCCTTTTTAATACAAAGAAACAATCATCAATAAGGGGTAAAAGCAAAACCAAATCAATAATTTTTCTCCCCTTTTTGTTCGAAACAATGAATCAACAAAAGGGTTAATAAAGACAATGTTCTCCCCCTTTTTGTCTAAAACAAACAAAACCAAATAGGGGTGACAATCAATTAAGATATTGAAAAGTCACCTAGAGGGGGGGTGAATAGGTGACAATGCTAATCAAGGGGCAAATTAAAAATTTAAAGCTACAACAATCACAAGATGAATGCAAGCAAGTAAGTATGACAATGAATATGATGAGCAAGTAATAAGTGTAAGGAAAATAGAGTAAGGATTGCAAGAATGTAAACCAATCGCAAACACAAGGATATGTTATCGAGATTCGAGCACCCAGCTCTACTCCCCGCCTTCCCCAGAAGGATTCTAGCTACTTCCACTATCACAAAGAACAATTACAATGGAGTACCCAACTCCTACAATCTCAAGAACAAGTAATTTCCTTAGTAGTCAAAAGACCACAAACTCTCTCTTTCAAATATCTCTTCCCTTACAAAGGTCCTTAGAGAATATTGAGTAGGAATGAAGCTCTTTTGTGTGTAAGGAAAAGAAATTGAAATCAGAGAAAATCTTTTGAAAACCCTTCAGAAATTGAGAGAATTTAGCTCAAAAACCAAGAACTTTGAAAGCCTTAAACTTTTGAATTTTTAGCAATAATTGTTGTTGTAACCAATCTCTCCCCAAACACCCCTATTTATAGGAGAGGGCTAGGGTTTAGGGATAAAACATATTTACTGATGTTTAGGAGGTAATTAGATCAAAATATATCCTTAAACGAATTTTTAAACACAAAAGACAAAAATAAACAGCACTTAAAAAATCTGCCCGTTACTGTTCAACGGCTACATCGGTCGACCGGGCCGGTCGACCGGTAGTACAAAATTCCGACCGTTACAGGCTATCGGTCGACCGACCCGGTCGACTGATACAAACTGTGACTCAAAAATAAACATCGGTCGACTGCCCCGGTCGACCGACAGACATGCACACGGATACGTGCATTCTGCCAGGACCTCGGTCGACTGGTCCGGTCGACCGGACCAGCCTGACATAGACTCGGTCGACTGTCGGTAGACTGCCGGTCGACCGGATCAGGTCAGAAAACGAAATAAAGACAGAATTTTGAGAAGAAAAATATTTTTAACAAAACTATTTTAAACAGGAATTCAGTATGTAACATAAAAAGAAATTTGTAGAAGAAAGATTTTGTACTAAAATATTTTTGTATATTTTATAGGAAATAAACTAAGAAATAGTGTATGCGCAAAAACGTGTGTGATTGAGCTTCAAACCTAATCTCTATTCTTTAACAAGCTATAAAACTAAAAATACAAAACCTAAGGACCTCTGAGCAATCTTCACGTCTTTGAGCCATCCAATGTCTTGCTAGTGCCTTCTCTTCTATGATCCTTCCTTGATGTGCAATTTGCCTTCCTTGCTTGGTGGAACTTAGAAGTTCTTGCAATAGCTAAGCAAATGGTCTCTAAACATGGTACAAGACCTGAAACTCATCTTAGCAAACTTGTTAGTACCAAATAGCACTAATTTGGTTTGTCATCATCAAAACACAAAAACAATTGGAGAGTGTAACCTCTTGGGCTAACAATCTCCCCCTTTTTGATGATGACAAAACAAATAGGCTGTTAACAAAAATATAGGGAGGAGAAAACTCCCCCTCAAATTATGCTATACATAAAACACAAGAATATGCTCTAGATACCAATAATTGAAATGATGCACCAATTATTGAAACCAATTAAAACAGATATATAAAACACAAAAATTGCTCTTGATACCAAAAATACCAAAAACAACCAAAAATACCAAAAACAACTAAAACACAAGAATTTATTTAAAACACAAAAATTCATAAAAACAAAACATATGAATTCATATGGAACCAAGACCAAATGAACTTATTTTTGTCCATGTAAACTTATTCTCCCCCTTTTTGTCATACATCAAAAAGGGTTATGAAAAACATGTTTATTCAATAATACAAACATTAAGTTCTCCACAAATAAACGAAAATCTAGCAAAATCAAGAGGTTTAGTGAAAATATCGGCTAGTTGTAAATCCGTGGAAACATAATCAATATCTATATCACCTTTCTCAAAATGATCTCTAAGAAAGTGATATCTAATCTCAATGTGCTTGGTCTTACTATGTTGATTTGCATTTTTGGTCATGTGTATAGTACTAGTATTATCACAAAATATTTTTATATGATCAAAGTGCAAATCAAAATCAAGGAGAGTATGTTTCATCTAAAGGACTTGTGCACAACAAGCCCCCGCGGCAACATACTCCGCCTCGGCGGTTGAGAGAGCTACGGAATTTTGTTTCCTAGAGGACCATGAAACAAGACAATTACCAAGAAATTGACATGTCCCACTAGTACTCTTTCTATCTACTCTACAACCCGCATAGTCGGCATCCGAATAACTAGTCATTGAAAAATCTATAGTTTTCGGATACCAAAGACCCATTCCAATAGTGCCCTTAATATAACGAATAATGCGTTTTACCGCAATAAGATGAGACTCTTTAGGACACGATTGAAATCTAGCACAAAGACACACACTAAACATGATATCCGGCCTACTTGCCGTCAAATATAAAAGACTTCCTATCATGCTTCTATATAATTTAATATCAACATTTTTACCTTGTTCGTCCTTATCAAGCTTGGTTGTAGTTGCCATTGGAGTGTTGCAAGCCTTTGATCCTTCAAGCCCAAACTTCTTTACTAGCTCCTTTGCGTACTTGGCTTGGTTAATGAAGGTTCCGTCTTTCAATTGCTTGATTTGGAGTCCAAGGAAGAAATTGAGCTCACCCATGGAAGACATTTCAAATTCTAGTTGCATTACCTTCTCAAAATCCTTACATAAAAGCTCATTAGTAGATCCAAAAATTATATCATCAACATAAATTTGCACAATTAAAATTTCATTATCAACATGCTTAGTAAAAAGAGTTGTGTCTACTTTGCCTTTAATAAAATCATTTGAAATGAGAAAACTAGAGAGCCTTTCATACCAAGCTCTAGGAGCTTGTTTCAATCCATACAAAGCTTTATCAAGTTTAAAAACAAAATCGGGATGAACATGATCAATAAAACCGGGAGGTTGAGAAACATAAACTTCTTCATTAATAAAACCATTTAAAAATGCACTTTTTACATCCATTTGAAAAAGTTTAAAATTTTTAAAACATGCAAAAGCTAGTGTCATCCGTATGGCTTCAAGCCGTGCTACGGGTGCAAAGGTCTCCTCAAAGTCAATTCCTTCAACTTGAGTGTAACCTTGGGCCACTAACCTAGCTTTATTCCTAATGACATTTCTGGACTCATCCATCTTGTTTCTAAAGATCCACTTAGTACCAATTATTGGTCTATCGTGGGGCTTAGGAACAAGGTGCCAAACTTGGTTGCGCTCAAATTGATTGAGTTCCTCTTGCATGGCAAGCAACCAATATGGGTCCGTCTCGGCTTCGAGAATGCCTTTGGGTTCAAAATGAGAAATGAAAGCAAAGTTACCACATAGGTCATGGAGTTTGGAGCGCGTTGTGACTCCTTTAGATGCATCACCCAAGATGAGCTCCTTAGGATGATTTGTAGCGTATTTCCAAGCTTTGGGAAGCGGTTGAGCGCTTTCCTCTTTATCCTCTTGAACTTCACCTATAGATTCTTGCTTTCTTCTTGAGTGGGTGAGTCCTTCAAGGATAGTCTCTCCATGTCTTCACCTAATGGTTCAATCTCTACAACATTCTCAACAACCACATTAGTCTCTTCAAATTTAACATGCATGGATTCTTCTATGGTAAGTGTAGATCTATTGAAAACTCTATATGCTTTGCTAGTAGAGGAATATCCAACAAAGATAGCCTCATAAGCCTTAGCATCAAATTTAGCCAAATTATCCTTAGTATTCAAACAAAACACTTGCATCCAAAAACTTTAAAATATGCAACATTTGGTTTTCTAGAATGATACATTTCAAATGATGTTTTTGAAGAATTTTTGCACAAATAAATACGATTTGATATATAGCATGCGGTGTTTACGGTCTCGGCCCATAAATATTGAGGGAGGTCATATTCACTTATCATTGTCCTAGCCATCTCTTGAAGTGTTCTATTTTTCCTTTCTACAACTCCATTTTGTTGTGGAGTTCTAGGACAAGACGTTTCATGCTTAATTCCCTTTTCATCACAATAAGTCATGAAGAGTTGGTTAATAAACTCACCACCTCTATCACTCCTTATTCTCAAAATCGGAAAACCCTTTTCTTTTTCAACTCTTTTTCGAAAAATTTTAAAATGAGAAAAGGTTTGATCTTTATTTTGTAAAAAGAAAACCCAAGTAAAACGGGAGAAATCATCAACCAAAACAAATGCAAATCTACATCCATTTAAACTCTTAGTTTTAGTTGGTCCAAAAAGATCCATATGAATTAATTCTAAAGGCCTAGTTGACATGATATCCTTGATTGGTTTAAAAGAAGACTTGGTTTGTTTCCCAAGTTGGCACGCACCACAAATGCGGTCTTTCTCAAAATCCAAGCAAGGTATACCCTTCACCAATTCCTTTGAATTAATCCTAGAAATATGGTCAAAAGATGCATGTCCTAATCTTCTATGCCAAAGCCAAGAATTTTCATCAAAAGCATTCAAGCATTTAGTAGAACAATCTAAATTAAGCATGTCAATAATATAAACATTATTATCACGAAAACCGGTAAGAATACAATCATTAGATTTAACATCAAAAATCTTGCAAGAAGTATCATCAAAAACAACTTTAAGTCCACGGTCACAAAGTTGACTAATGCTAAGCAAATTATGTTTTAAACCATCTACTAAAACAACATTCTCAATAATAGGAGATGCACCAATTTGAATGTTACCTATACCGATGATAGTGCCTTTGGAATCATCCCCGAAGGTGACGGTGCCACCTTCCATGTACCTTGATAGGGTTGTGAAGTTGTTGATGTCCCATGTCATGTGTCTCGAACAACCACTATCAAGGTACCACCGCTCCCTACGTCTTGGAGCCTTGGTGTGTACCTACATCAAACATTTTAGGACTTGATTTTGGTACCCACATTTTCTTGGGTCCATGAGGGTTAGAGCCATTAACCCAAACAAGATTATTTGAACTATGCAATTTATCAAAACAAAATTTGGCTAAATGTCCATTTTTGCCACAATAAGTACATCTATACACTCTACCATATCTAAAAGCATAGTGAGTGTGTGATTTGTGAGCATGGACATTGTGAGCATGAAAAGATTTAGCATGAGAAGTATTATTTGAAGTGTGAGCATGTTGAATTTTAGCATGAGAATCTTTAACATGAGAAGTGTGTTTTTGGAAAACTTTTCTTCAAGCTTCTTGGTGTTAAAAGCACAATCTTTCAAAATCTTTTCAAAATCAACCATTTTGGTTCTTAAGGAAGAAATTTCTTTATTATCAACAATAGGGATTTTACCCTTGCAAGAAATCTTATAAGCGTCAAATTCATTTTGAATGGAAACAAGATTGGAAGAAAGATCATCCTTTTCTTTTGAAACCAAAGCAAGTTGATTTTTAAGAAAAGCAACTTCTTTTTGTAATTTTAAGCATTCAAGTTTCTTATTATCATAAGTTTCAGAAAGTTCTACAAAGGCATGAACTAGAACTTCCTTACTTAGTTCATCATCTTCATCATCAAGGGATTGAGGGGTTACCTTAGGTGTGTTTGCCATGAAACACATATTAGCTTGATCCACCTCCTCTTCGGACTCGCTTTCCGAATCCCATGTTGCTTTGTAGGCTTTCTTCTCCTCCGGTTTCTTTGGCTTGAAGGAGGAAGTCATTTTCTTCTTGAACTCCGGACAATCCGCCATGATATGTCCGGGTTTGCGGCAATTGTAGCATATGATCTTCCGCTCCTCTTTGCCTTCGAATTTTCTCCGGAAGTTGAACTTGTTCTTTCGGTACAACCTCTTGACATTCCGCACAAGTAGAGTTAGCTCCTCATCTTCTTCTTCGTCTTCATCATCGTCATCATTGGTGGATGAAGTCTTAAAGGCAATGGATTTCTTCTTTGAAGTAGTGGCTTCTTCTCTTGCCTTCTTCTCCATCTCATGGGTCTTTAAGTTCCCAATGAGACTAATGATGTCCATCTCATCCTTGTCGTTCAACTCCTTTAAGGTGGTGGCCTTGATCTCCCATGAAGAAGGAAGAGCCCGTATCACTTTGCGCACCTTTTGATCATTGGAGATGACGTCACCTAATGAAGAAAGACCATTTGTAATTTTAGTGAAACGAGTAATCATACAATCAATGGATTCATCATCAAGCATTTTAAATGATTCATATTGAGACCTCAAGAGATCTATCTTAGCTCTCTTGACTTGTGAAGTCCCTTCATGTGTGACCAACAAGTGTTGCCAAATCTCATAGGCGGATTGGCAATGAATTACCCGTGTAAGGTCATCCTCATTCAAGGCGGTTAATAGGGAATTTTGGGCTTTGGAGTTAGCCTCATATTCTCTAAAGTTAAAGTCGGTCCAAGTGCTCTCATCACTATCGGGTGCTACATAGGGTTTGGTCAAAGACTTAGCCACTAAACTACCTAGTGATTGCAAAAAGATAGTCATCCTAACCTTCCAAATAGGGAAGTTGAGTCCATCAAATTTAGGTGGGGTTTTAATGTTGTCGGCCATGTTTACTAGTGTATGAATGGATGAATGAAAATGTTGATTAGCAATATTTTAAGGATCTCTCTATGGATGTTAAGCCAAACCTAGAGTCCAAGCTCTGATACCAATTGAAAAGTCACCTAGAGGGGGGTGAATAGGTGACAATGCTAATCAAGGGGCAAATTAAAAATTTAAAGCTACAACAATCACAAGATGAATGCAAGCAAGTAAGTATGACAATGAATATGATGAGCAAGTAATAAGTGTAAGCAAAATAGAGTAAGGATTTCAAGAATGTAAACCAATCGCAAACACAAGGATATGTTATCGAGGTTCGAGCACCCAGCTCTACTCCCCGCCTTCCCCAGAAGGATTCTAGCTACTTCCACTATCACAAAGAATAATTACAATGGAGTACCCAACTCCTACAATCTCAAGAACAAGTAATTTCCTTGGTAGTCAAAAGACCACAAACTCTCTCTTTCAAATATCTCTTCCCTTACAAAGGTCCTTAGAGAATATTGAGTAGGAATGAAGCTCTTTTGTGTGTAAGGAAAAGAAATTGAAATCAGAGAAAATCTTTTGAAAACCCTTCAGAAATTGAGAGAATTTAGCTCAAAAACCAAGAACTTTGAAAGCCTTAAACTTTTGAATTTTTAGCAATAATTGTTGTTGTAACCAATCTCTCCCCAAACACCCCTATTTATAGGAGAGGGCTAGGGTTTAGGGATAAAACATATTTACTGATGTTTAGGAGATAATTAGATCAAAATATATCCTTAAACGAATTTTTAAACACAAAAGACAAAAATAAACAGCACTTAAAAAATCTGCCCGTTACTGTTCAACGGCTACATCGGTCGACCGGGCCGGTCGACCGGTAGTACAAAATTCCGACCGTTACAGGCTATCGGTCGACCGACCCGGTCGACTGATACAAACTGTGACTCAAAAATAAACATCAGTCGACTGCCCCGGTCGACCGACAGACATGCACACGGATACGTGCATTCTGCCAGGACCTCGGTCGACTGGTCCGGTCGACCGGACCAGCCTGACATAGACTCGGTCGACTGTCGGTAGACTGCCGGTCGACCGGATCAGGTCAGAAAACGAAATAAAGACAGAATTTTGAGAAGAAAAATATTTTTAATAAAACTATTTTAAACAGGAATTCAGTATGTAACATAAAAAGAAATTTGTAGAAGAAAGATTTTGTACTAAAATATTTTTGTATATTTTATAGGAAATAAACTAAGAAATAGTGTATGCGCAAAAACGTGTGTGATTGAGCTTCAAACCTAATCTCTATTCTTTAACAAGCTATAAAACTAAAAATACAAAACCTAAGGACCTCTGAGCAATCTTCACGTCTTTGAGCCATCCAATGTCTTGCTAGTGCCTTCTCTTCTATGATCCTTCCTTGATGTGCAATTTGCCTTCCTTGCTTGGTGGAACTTAGAAGTTCTTGCAATAGCTAAGCAAATGGTCTCTAAACATGGTACAAGACCTGAAACTCATCTTAGCAAACTTGTTAGTACCAAATAGCACTAATTTGGTTTGTCATCATCAAAACACAAAAACAATTGGAGAGTGTAACCTCTTGGGCTAACAATCTCCCCCTTTTTGATGATGACAAAACAAATAAGCTATTAACAAAAATATAGGGAGGAGAAAACTCCCCCTCAAATTATGCTATACATAAAACACAAGAATATGCTCTAGATACCAATAATTGAAATGATGCACCAATTATTGAAACCAATTAAAACAGATATATAAAACACAAAAATTGCTCTTGATACCAAAAATACCAAAAACAACCAAAAATACCAAAACAACTAAAACACAAGAATTTATTTAAAACACAAAAATTCATAAAAACAAAACATATGAATTCATATGGAACCAAGACCAAATGAACTTATTTTTGTCCATGTAAACTTATTCTCCCCCTTTTTGTCATACATCAAAAAGGGTTATGAAAAACATGTTTATTCAATAATACAAACATTAAGTTCTCCACAAATAAACGAAAATCTAGCAAAATCAAGAGGTTTAGTGAAAATATCGGCTAGTTGTAAATCCGTGGAAACATAATCAATATCTATATCACCTTTCTCAAAATGATCTCTAAGAAAGTGATATCTAATCTCAATGTGCTTGGTCTTACTATGTTGATTTGCATTTTTGGTCATGTGTATAGTACTAGTATTATCACAAAATATTTTTATATGATCAAAGTGCAAATCAAAATCAAGGAGAGTATGTTTCATCTAAAGGACTTGTGCACAACAAGCCCCCGCGGCAACATACTCCGCCTCGGCGGTTGAGAGAGCTACGGAATTTTGTTTCCTAGAGGACCATGAAACAAGACAATTACCAAGAAATTGACATGTCCCACTAGTACTCTTTCTATCTACTCTACAACCCGCATAGTCGGCATCCGAATAACTAGTCATTGAAAAATCTATAGTTTTCGGATACCAAAGACCCATTCCAATAGTGCCCTTAATATAACGAATAATGCGTTTTACCGCAATAAGATGAGACTCTTTAGGACACGATTGAAATCTAGCACAAAGACACACACTAAACATGATATCCGACCTACTTGCCGTTAAATATAAAAGACTTCCTATCATGCTTCTATATAATTTAATATCAACATTTTTACCTTGTTCGTCCTTATCAAGCTTGGTTGTAGTTGCCATTGGAGTGTTGCAAGCCTTTGATCCTTCAAGCCCAAACTTCTTTACTAGCTCCTTTGCGTACTTGGCTTGGTTAATGAAGGTTCCGTCTTTCAATTGCTTGATTTGGAGTCCAAGGAAGAAATTGAGCTCACCCATGGAAGACATTTCAAATTCTAGTTGCATTACCTTCTCAAAATCCTTACATAAAAGCTCATTAGTAGATCCAAAAATTATATCATCAACATAAATTTGCACAATTAAAATTTCATTATCAACATGCTTAGTAAAAAGAGTTGTGTCTACTTTGCCTTTAATAAAATCATTTGAAATGAGAAAACTAGAGAGCCTTTCATACCAAGCTCTAGGAGCTTGTTTCAATCCATACAAAGCTTTATCAAGTTTAAAAACAAAATCGGGATGAACATGATCAATAAAACCGGGAGGTTGAGAAACATAAACTTCTTCATTAATAAAACCATTTAAAAATGCACTTTTTACATCCATTTGAAAAAGTTTAAAATTTTTAAAACATGCAAAAGCTAGTGTCATCCGTATGGCTTCAAGCCGTGCTACGGGTGCAAAGGTCTCCTCAAAGTCAATTCCTTCAACTTGAGTGTAACCTTGGGCCACTAACCTAGCTTTATTCCTAATGACATTTCCGGACTCATCCATCTTGTTTCTAAAGATCCACTTAGTACCAATTATTGGTCTATCGTGGGGCTTAGGAACAAGGTGCCAAACTTGGTTGCGCTCAAATTGATTGAGTTCCTCTTGCATGGCAAGCAACCAATATGGGTCCGTCTCGGCTTCGAGAATGCCTTTGGGTTCAAAATGAGAAATGAAAGCAAAGTTACCACATAGGTCATGGAGTTTGGAGCGCGTTGTGACTCCTTTAGATGCATCACCCAAGATGAGCTCCTTAGGATGATTTGTAGCGTATTTCCAAGCTTTGGGAAGCGGTTGAGCGCTTTCCTCTTTATCCTCTTGAACTTCACCTATAGATTCTTGCTTATCTTCTTGAGTGGGTGAGTCCTTCAAGGATAGTCTCTCCATGTCTTCACCTAATGGTTCAATCTCTACAACATTCTCAACAACCACATTAGTCTCTTCAAATTTAACATGCATGGATTCTTCTATGGTAAGTGTAGATCTATTGAAAACTCTATATGCTTTGCTAGTAGAGGAATATCCAACAAAGATAGCCTCATAAGCCTTAGCATCAAATTTACCCAAATTATCCTTAGTATTCAAAACAAAACACTTGCATCCAAAAACTTTAAAATATGCAACATTTGGTTTTCTAGAATGATACATTTCAAATGATGTTTTTGAAGAATTTTTGCACAAATAAATACGATTTGATATATAGCATGCGGTGTTTACGGCCTCGGCCCATAAATATTGAGGGAGGTCATATTCACTTATCATTGTCCTAGCCATCTCTTGAAGTGTTCTATTTTTCCTTTCTACAACTCCATTTTGTTGTGGAGTTCTAGGACAAGACGTTTCATGCTTAATTCCCTTTTCATCACAATAAGTCATGAAGAGTTGGTTAATAAACTCACCACCTCTATCACTCCTTATTCTCAAAATCGGAAAACCCTTTTCTTTTTCAACTCTTTTTCGAAAAATTTTAAAATGAGAAAAGGTTTGATCTTTATTTTGTAAAAAGAAAACCCAAGTAAAACGGGAGAAATCATCAACCAAAACAAATGCAAATCTACTTCCATTTAAACTCTTAGTTTTAGTTGGTCCAAAAAGATCCATATGAATTAATTCTAAAGGCCTAGTTGACATGATATCCTTGATTGGTTTAAAAGAAGACTTGGTTTGTTTCCCAAGTTGGCACGCACCACAAATGCGGTCTTTCTCAAAATCCAAGCAAGGTATACCCTTCACCAATTCCTTTGAATTAATCCTAGAAATATGGTCAAAAGATGCATGTCCTAATCTTCTATGCCAAAGCCAAGAATTTTCATCAAAAGCATTCAAGCATTTAGTAGAACAATCTAAATTAAGCATGTCAATAATATAAACATTATTATCACGAAAACCGGTAAGAATACAATCATTAGATTTAACATCAAAAATCTTGCAAGAAGTATCATCAAAAAACAACTTTAAGTCCACGGTCACAAAGTTGACTAATGCTAAGCAAATTATGTTTTAAACCATCTACTAAAACAACATTCTCAATAATAGGAGATGCACCAATTTGAATGTTACCTATACCGATGATAGTGCCTTTGGAATCATCCCCGAAGGTGACGGTGCCACCTTCCATGTACCTTGATAGGGTTGTGAAGTTGTTGATGTCCCATGTCATGTGTCTCGAACAACCACTATCAAGGTACCACCGCTCCCTACGTCTTGGAGCCTTGGTGTGTACCTACATCAAACATTTTAGGACTTGATTTTGGTACCCACATTTTCTTGGGTCCATGAGGGTTAGAGCCATTAACCCAAACAAGATTATTTGAACTATGCAATTTATCAAAACAAAATTTGGCTAAATGTCCATTTTTGCCACAATAAGTACATCTATACACTCTACCATATCTAAAAGCATAGTGAGTGTGTGATTTGTGAGCATGGACATTGTGAGCATGAAAAGATTTAGCATGAGAAGTATTATTTGAAGTGTGAGCATGTGGAATTTTAGCATGAGAATCTTTAACATGAGAAGTGTGTTTTTGGAAAACTTTTCTTCAAGCTTCTTGGTGTTAAAAGCACAATCTTTCAAAATCTTTTCAAAATCAACCATTTTGGTTCTTAAGAAAGAAATTTCTTTATTATCAACAATAGGGATTTTACCCTTGCAAGAAATCTTATAAGCGTCAAATTCATTTTGAATGGAAACAAGATTGGAAGAAAGATCATCCTTTTCTTTTGAAACCAAAGCAAGTTGATTTTTAAGAAAAGCAACTTCTTTTTGTAATTTTAAGCATTCAAGTTTCTTATTATCATAAGTTTCAGAAAGTTCTACAAAGGCATGAACTAGAACTTCCTTACTTAGTTCATCATCTTCATCATCAAGGGATTGAGGGGTTACCTTAGGTGTGTTTGCCATGAAACACATATTAGCTTGATCCACCTCCTCTTCGGACTCGCTTTCCGAATCCCATGTTGCTTTGTAGGCTTTCTTCTCCTCCGGTTTCTTTGGCTTGAAGGAGGAAGTCATTTTCTTCTTGAACTCCGGACAATCCGCCATGATATGTCCGGGTTTGCGGCAATTGTAGCATATGATCTTCCGCTCCTCTTTGCCTTCGAATTTTCTCCGGAAGTTGAACTTGTTCTTTCGGTACAACCTCTTGACATTCCGCACAAGTAGAGTTAGCTCCTCATCTTCTTCTTCGTCTTCATCATCGTCATCATTGGTGGATGAAGTCTTAAAGGCAATGGATTTCTTCTTTGAAGTAGTGGCTTCTTCTCTTGCCTTCTTCTCCATCTCATGGGTCTTTAAGTTCCCAATGAGACTAATGATGTCCATCTCATCCTTGTCGTTCAACTCCTTTAAGGTGGTGGCCTTGATCTCCCATGAAGAAGGAAGAGCCCGTATCACTTTGCGCACCTTTGATCATTGGAGATGACGTCACCTAATGAAGAAAGACCATTTGTAATTTTAGTGAAACGAGTAATCATACAATCAATGGATTCATCATCAAGCATTTTAAATGATTCATATTGAGACCTCAAGAGATCTATCTTAGCTCTCTTGACTTGTGAAGTCCCTTCATGTGTGACCAACAAGTGTTGCCAAATCTCATAGGCGGATTGGCAATGAATTACCCGTGTAAGGTCATCCTCATTCAAGGCGGTTAATAGGGAATTTTGGGCTTTGGAGTTAGCCTCATATTCTCTAAAGTTAAAGTCGGTCCAAGTGCTCTCATCACTATCGGGTGCTACATAGGGTTTGGTCAAAGACTTAGCCACTAAACTACCTAGTGATTGCAAAAAGATAGTCATCCTAACCTTCCAAATAGGGAAGTTGAGTCCATCAAATTTAGGTGGGGTTTTAATGTTGTCGGCCATGTTTACTAGTGTATGAATGGATGAATGAAAATGTTGATTAGTAATATTTTAAGGATCTCTCTATGGATGTTAAGCCAAACCTAGAGTCCAAGCTCTGATACCAATGAAAAGTCACCTAGAGGGGGGGGTGAATAGGTGACAATGCTAATCAAGGGGCAAATTAAAAATTTAAAGCTACAACAATCACAAGATGAATGCAAGCAAGTAAGTATGACAATGAATATGATGAGCAAGTAATAAGTGTAAGCAAAATAGAGTAAGGATTTCAAGAATGTAAACCAATCGCAAACACAAGGATATGTTATCGAGGTTCGAGCACCCAGCTCTACTCCCCGCCTTCCCCAGAAGGATTCTAGCTACTTCCACTATCACAAAGAACAATTACAATGGAGTACCAACTCCTACAATCTCAAGAACAAGTAATTTCCTTGG
The DNA here is from genome assembly GCA_038442645.1 of Agave tequilana. Lineage (NCBI taxonomy): Eukaryota > Viridiplantae > Streptophyta > Magnoliopsida > Asparagales > Asparagaceae > Agave > Agave tequilana. Next base: position 68,822 of record JAVJIF010005042.1, on the reverse strand, counting down.
TAGTCAAAAGACCACAAACTCTCTCTTTCAAATATCTCTTCCCTTACAAAGGTCCTTAGAGAATATGAGTAGGAATGAAGCTCTTTTGTGTGTAAGGAAAAGAAATTGAAATCAGAGAAAATCTTTTGAAAACCCTTCAGAAATTGAGAGAATTTAGCTCAAAAACCAAGAACTTTGAAAGCCTTAAACTTTTGAATTTTAGCAATAATTGTTGTTGTAACCAATCTCTCCCCAAACACCCCTATTTATAGGAGAGGGCTAGGGTTTAGGGATAAAACATATTTACTGATGTTTAGGAGGTAATTAGATCAAAATATATCCTTAAACGAATTTTTAAACACAAAAGACAAAAATAAACAGCACTTAAAAAATCTGCCCGTTACTGTTCAAAGGCTACATCGGTCGACCGGGCCGGTCGACCGGTAGTACAAAATTCCGACCGTTACAGGCTATCGGTCGACCGACCCGGTCGACTGATACAAACTGTGACTCAAAAATAAACATCGGTCGACTGCCCCGGTCGACCGACAGACATGCACACGGATACGTGCATTCTGCCAGGACCTCGGTCGACTGGTCCGGTCGACCGGACCAGCCTGACATAGACTCGGTCGACTGTCGGTAGACTGCCGGTCGACCGGATCAGGTCAGAAAACGAAATAAAGACAGAATTTTGAGAAGAAAAATATTTTTAACAAAACTATTTTAAACAGGAATTCAGTATGTAACATAAAAAGAAATTTGTAGAAGAAAGATTTTGTACTAAAATATTTTTGTATATTTTATAGGAAATAAACTAAGAAATAGTGTATGCGCAAAAACGTGTGTGATTGAGCTTCAAACCTAATCTCTATTCTTTAACAAGCTATAAAACTAAAAATACAAAACCTAAGGACCTCTGAGCAATCTTCACGTCTTTGAGCCATCCAATGCCTTGCTAGTGCCTTCTCTTCTATGATCCTTCCTTGATGTGCAATTTGCCTTCCTTGCTTGGTGGAACTTAGAAGTTCTTGCAATAGCTAAGCAAATGGTCTCTAAACATGGTACAAGACCTGAAACTCATCTTAGCAAACTTGTTAGTACCAAATAGCACTAATTTGGTTTGTCATCATCAAAACACAAAAACAATTGGAGAGTGTAACCTCTTGGGCTAACAGATATCAATTGAAAATATGTCAAAGTAGCATCTTGATACCAATTGAAAGTAAACACAGATCAATCAACAAATGGTATATGCGATATACATTCATGAAGAGGAAGATGTGAAGCTTCCCTACATAGATACATTACATGAAGGAGGGATGACAAGCCCTAATTCATATAACGTACACTATGTAATGCATAAGAGGAGATGTGAAGCTCCCCTACACACGTGTACCACATAAAGAAGAGATGTCAAGCTCCTCAATACAAGATACACTCAACATGAATGTATATGTTGAAGAGATGTTAAGCTCTCCTTGCATATAGGCAATACAAATCAAAACTTTTGTATTTTTATTTTTATTAAACAAAATTTTGAGATACCAAATTAAAATATTCAAATAAACATCTTGATATCAAAGAGAGTATTTTTCTTTTAAGTATATGATATCATTTAAAAAATTTTTATTTTCTATCATAAAGCAAGGGAGTGGAAATACAAATACCAATTGAAATATGAAAATCGAATTTTCTCCCCCTTTATGAAATACCAACAAAAACAATGCGTAAGCTCGAAATAAGATACCAATTGAAAATTGAATCAATTGAAACAAATTGAAACTCAAGCTTAGCATAAACAAGATTTTGTGCTTAAAGATATAGGGATATAATAAGCACAAATAAAACATATATATGTATGAAAAGTTTAATACCAATCGAAATTGATACCATTGGAATTGAAAAACATACATACATACAAACATATATGAGTATACAAGAAAGGTCAAAATTGATACCAATTGAAAGAATCCAATAATACCAATTGAAACAACAATAATATCAAGTGTATACCTCATATCCTATCCTCCCAATCATGTTCAAGTTTAAAATGATTTTCAATATAAAGCATACATGAGCATGATCTCCCATCCAACCACCCATAGATGATAGGGTTTCAAAAATTAGATTTGAAAAATAAAGTGTGTTTGAAAACTCTACCAAAATGAAGAATATCGCAACTCGTAAAATGGAAAAACTTGTAAACTAATACGAAATCCTTCAAGTAAGGAATAAAACAAAATTATTTTTCATGAAACACAAAATTCACATGATAATCAACACTCTAAGCCAATTAAGCATAAATATGACTCATGAAAACAAACACATGAGTAAACAAGAAATGTGATTGTACAAATAAGATGTGAAGATCATAATCATGAAAGATGGACAATAAGCTCAATATTTCTTGAAACATGAAAACATGTAAATCATCAAAACTATTTAATCTTCAAGGTATATGTATGTCCTATACAAACTAAAGTATACATACATATCCAAACACAACGAGTCCACAAAGATATATGCATGAAGGCACGTTGCTCAAAAGGATGTATATGTATAAAAAATAATTTGGATAAAATGGACATATACATGAAGTTAAATATAAACACATGGAAACATGAAAAACTAAATTTTCATTAAAACAAATTTCATTTCAAGATATATGTATGATTTGTCAACACAAAAAGTATACATACATATTCCTAAACACAATTGAGTCCATATGTATAGATTTGCATGAAAGGCAAATGACTCAAGAGGTATACATGTATATCTTAAAGTTTGACAAAATAGACATATACATGAAATGAAAACTCATACACATAAAACAAATCCAAAAATAGGAATACAAGTTTAAAATGTATGAATCATCAAAACTAGACTATACTAGCACATCTAATGGGTTCAAATAAGCATTCAAGCTCAAACATATATAGATTTATTTGTGGCCCACTATATGCACAAGTATAAATCCTAGTCTTAATGAAAACTAATATTTAAACATATATTCAAATCATGAAGCATCAGAACAAGATATGAATCATCATGATAAACATAAACATGATTATTAAGAAAATCTACATGTTATTAAACCTATGATAAACATGATAGCTAAACAAATGGTGAGAACACAAAAATAATGGTCCATATTAAATATGGGTGTCTCAAAAGGGCTATACATGCATGTCAAGAGTCTAATAATTATGGCATTTTCATAATGATCATATAAACATCAAAACATGCTATATATAATAAACATGAAAAGGATGCAAACATAAATAAGGAGTAAGAGACCGTTACCAAAACCTATGAGGTAACTCTCCATGTCTCCAAAACATGGTGGTCTTTCCACCAAACCTTCCTTGAAAGTGATGCATCCAATTGATTTCCATAAAGCTCGGAACGCATCCACTCCAAGGTACCGCTACTCTCACGTCATGTGAGAGCCCACACCTACATCATAAACAAGAGGGGCGGTCTTTGGTACCCATATCCTTTTGGGTCCATGGGGGTTAGTACCTTCTCTAACCCAAACAAAATTATTTGCTAAATTTACATCATATAATCTATCAAAATAAAATTTAGTAAGGTGGCCCTTACGTCCACAATGTGTACAAGTGTACACATGAGCATATATGTGGTGATGGTGTCCGTGAGGAGCATGTGTATGCCGTGGAGGGTGTGCATGAAAAGATGGAACTTGTTTCTTTCGAAACAAAGTTTCCAAACGTGTATGGTTCATGACACATTGGCTCATAGTGAAGCCCAAATAATCCATTTTCTTCTTAATTAAATTTATATCATTTTCAATCAAAGAAGAAGTGGAACATGCAATAGGTGAAGTTATCCTAGCATGGCAAACATGAGAAACAATATCATTTTTCAAAGATTTATTTTTATTTAAACAAATTTCTAATTCTTTTGAAATAAAATCAATTTCTCTTTTTAAAGAATTATTTTCTTTTAAAACAAAATCAACTTTTGAAGATAAAAACTCATTTTTCTTCAACACATTATCACAATCATTTTTATTTTTCAAAAACTCATTTTCTTTTAGGATAAGATCAAGTTGAGATTTTAATGAATCCCTCTCATTAGAAATCTCCTCTTTCTCTTGCAAAACATTGTTAAGTCTAGAAATCAAATTTTATTATCATTGTTAAGGCCTAGACTTTTCTTTTTCAAAACATTATATTTTTCAATCAATTTTTCACACACAATGGAAAGTTCTTCATTCAAAGCATGGGCATCAATATGATCATCACATGAAGAACTAGCATCAAAACTATCTAGTTGAGATTCTGATTGTACCTCAAGGGAGTCATTCCCTTGGATCAAGAAACATTGTGACTCGGATTCTCTACTAGACTCCTCCTCTTGTTGGATCAGCAATTGAAGCTTGGAGGTGGTGGTGGTTGTCAACTTGTTCCACACTGCAAAGGCAGAATCAAGGTTAGAAACATGCATAAGAAATTCTTTAGGTAGCGTGCTTCTAATGGCCTCAAGGGCTTGTGCATTGGCCCCTATATGATTGCGGTTACCAAGATAACATTTCTTGATAGCGGCAAGAAAGACATGCAAGCCTAGGGTCTTCAAATAGCAACTCATCTTGACCTTCCAAATATCAAGTCTAGAAATATCAAACATAGGAGGGCTATCCATGAGTGCAAACTAAATGTGTGCAAGCAAACAAATGTGCAAATGTAAATGGTAGATTAGCAAACAAGGATCTCACTCCTAGGATGTTAAGCCTAAGTATCAGGAGCGTAGGCTCTGATACCAATTGAAATCACCTAGAGGGGGGGTGAATAGGTGATAATGCTAATCTAGAAACTAAATGCGAAAGCTAAAATAAATTTTGCAACACGCTTAATACAACCAACAAGTATACCCGAATTCCCCGTGAAGGGCTCTGGACTAACTCCTCTTGATTCCCCTAGATAAGGGTTGAGGGGCTATATGAAGCTCTTGTGGTTAAGTATAAGTGAGGCACACATACAAGCAAGCCAAGCATATAAGGATGATAAGCAATATAAAATAATGCAAGGCACAACACAAGCAAATATGATATGATGATAAGAATGATGCTTTGCACAAATAAAGGAGAGAGAGTTAGAGAGACAATGGATCAAACACAAACACAAAGATATATTTCGAGGTTCGAGCCCCTAGCTCTACGTCCCCGCCTTCACCGAGAAGGATTTCTAATCCACTATCTTGTCCACCGAGGACTTCCACCGAGGGAACCTCCACCGAGGAGGATTTGTACAACAAGGGAGTACCGAACTCCTCTCTCAAACACGGCCTCACAACCGAGGGGTAGGCCCGTAGCCAAACAACAACCAACAAACACCACTACCGAAGAGGGTTACAAACCAAACTCCACCTCTCACTAGAGGGAGCAAACACAAGCCTCAACCTCTACCAAAGAGGGAGCAAACCAAGTAAAGGAGGGTTTACAACCTAGAGGCTCAATCATCCTCAAACAATCTCTTTTCCACAAAACAAAGATCCTAAATAGATTAGGATAGAATGATAGCTCAAGTGTGGAAAAACTAGAGTTTGGAAAACAAAAACTCAAAGAAAAATACTTGGGAAAACTCTTGTAAAAGATAGAAATGAAGAACCAAAACAAATCTCCCAATTTTCTATTTTCTTTGATTTTTTCAAAAACTCTAAAACAAATAAGATTGATCTTTTGAAGCTCTAAAACCTTTTGAAAACTTGTTTTAAACACCAAGAAAGGAGAGAAATTTTAGCTCTTGAAATCTTAGCCAAACCCCCAAGAAATGGGGTATTTATAGCCCAAACAGAAAACTAGCCGTTAGGCTGATCTGTCAGCCTGACAGGCTGGCAGTCGACCGGCCGGTCGACCGCCAACGGTCATATTTATGACCGTTGGGCAATCTCGGTCGACCGCCCGGTCGACCGCCCAGATACAGAGAGCAAAGCTCTCTGGTCCGGTCGACCGGTCGGTCGACCGGCCCACTGTGCTGCCAGACGTGCACAGCTCTGTGCACGTCGGTCGACGGCACGGTCGACCGTCCCTTGGTGCGGTCGACTGTGTGGTCGACCGACCTGGCCTGTCAGCCAGTTCTGGGTCAGAAAAATATGTTAAAAATATTTTAATAAACCTTGTAAAATATATAAAAATCTCTAAAAATAGTTTTAACATTTTACATTGATATATAAACATGTGATAAAAGTTTCAACTCAAATATCAAGCAATTTGAACTATTTTGTGTTTTAACATTTTTAGGAAAACCAAAACTTGTATTTTGTCAAACTTTGATTTTTCAATACATGAATAGGATAGTCAAAATAAGTTTGTTTAAAAGTTAAGCATGCATGTATAGAATGAAACTACTATACATAAACCAATTAAACTTGTTTTGATCAACTATTCATGAAAACAAATATTGGTTAAACCAAAACCGAAAAACCAATATCCAAACATAAAACGTGTGTGTTGTGCACTTGAGCATATCAACTATTCTAAGCTTTACACATGGATCTAAAATACACTAAGCTAAACTATGGATACCTAAGTCTTCTTGACGATCTTCATCTTCAAGTCGACCCGATCCAAAACTGATCCACGAGCTAGGCTATGTATGATCTTGATGCTCGGGCCCTGGAATCACCAAGTGAAAGCTTCCAAACTCCTCTTTTTGAAGCAATCACCAACTAATATCTTGCTAAATAATCTGAAACTAAAATCACAAGATTATTAGTAAACATAATTACATGAGTTAATCATCATCAAAACTAGAGAGGAAAGCCTCCGGTATAACAATTTAGTTTCAACCACCCAAGTCAAATCGAATTAGAAAAAACTCACTCACATAATTTTATTCGCTTTAGTCGCCTCCTTTTTTAAAGTAAGAATGTGTGCCACGTGTCAAGAGCTGAAGCGCTCATTAAAATGAAATATGAAAATGCCCTTACGTAATCGCTTCAAAAAAGTAGACTGCTTCGAAATGCCCTACTTATGAGGACTGCGTTAGGATCACACTCCTCACAAGATGATCACAGTATAGAGGATTGTGATCGTAGTCCTCACAAAAATGCCTTATTTTTAGGACTGTGACTACGATCTCATTCCTCACAAAATGATCGCAGCCCTATTTCTGAGGATTATGATCACGCAAAATGCACTATTTATGAGAACTGCAATCATGATCACAGTCCTCACAAAACTGTCATGTTTCTGAGTCTTTATAGGACTTGATCGCAATCCTCTTTATTAGAACTACGACTATAATTGCAGTATTCATAAAATTATCTTATATTTGAGTCTTTGTGATGAGTGCGACCATGACTGCAGTACTAAAAGACGACTGCGACTCGCCGTCCTCACAAAAGCCCTATTTTTTAAGTTTTTGTGAGGACTGCGATCATGGTGATCACAGTCCTCACAAAATACCCTATTTCTGAGTCGGCCCTCATAGAGGACTACGATCATAAATCGTAACCTCATGTCAGCATCTTCATCGGCAGACCCCTGTCCACTAACATCAAATAATCCCTAATACTTTCTAGATTTAAACACAAACAAAACTCATCACGAGCACGAACAAGTGAGATCTGCAAAAGGTCGATCCAAAAAAAATTCCACGGGCTTCGCCGCCGACCGCGGGAATTACTTTACATCAGGGTAAGGTTGAGAGGAGAGCAACATCGAGGACAATGGTGAAAGGTAAAAGAGAAAATGAAAATATTTAAAGAAATGCAGTTGAGAGAAATCAATTTATATTGACATGGATGAGGCTGTAGCGACTAAAAATAAGAGGGATAAATTTTGTTACTAATTATGAAGGAAAGTAAGTGGTCATAGCAAAATTTTCCTTTAAACTTTATTCTTTATGCAAATCTGTCTTAGTAGTTCCAAATTCTTTGTGATCTATGTCCTATATCTTATTTGCTTTTAGAAAAGTACATGATAACTATATTCTTTTTATCTTTTTTATATTTTTTATCTCATAATTAAGTTTACAGAAGCATTAATTTACGGTCAATTTTTTACTACCATGTGGTTGTGTATAAATAAATCACATATTTTTAAAAATAATAATACAATGTTTATGTTAAAAATATTATTGTTTGATGATACTAATTAGTAAATGTATAATTATATTTTACTATTAATTTCTTTTTGATCGTTTTTTTTAACGTGCATAGCACGTGCTCGATATACCTATTTTGGAAATTTGCTTCCATATCATATCTTGCGAGATTATGAATGAAAAGGGGAAAAAAAATTACTGCTCAAAAAAAAAAAATTTCTATATGTTGTAACCTACTATATATGGATTGCTCCTTTGCCACCACTCAACATGCTTTTTATATAGCAAGATCCAAAACAAAGAGAAAATTTTACAATATATTGCTTCTTTATTGTCATATGTAGGGTTGCTAATAGGCTTGGAAAGCTGGAGGCTCAGCTCAGAGATCATTCGGTCAAAGCTTGGCTAGGCTCCTTCAACAACTTAATAACCTAAGCTCGGGAAAACAAATGAACAAGCTTGAGCTTAGTTAGGTGCAGTTTGGCTTATAGACTCGGCTCAGCTTGAATTCAGGCTCGGCTTGGAAAAAGGCGCAATACATTGATAAAAAAATTAGTTCAAATCAATTTAGTTGAGTTTTAAATACTATCCAAGTCTAATAATTCGATCGATCAAAATCCAATGAAATAATATTTCTTTTTTAAAACAAAGAAAATTTATTACTTAGCCTAAACCCTAAACAAAAGAACTGCTGTAATTATTTTTAGGTTGAAAAAAAAATTAATGTATAAGTTTAGGATATATGCTCAGATTTATTATTCCAAATGATTACCTGTTCCTACATTTTCACTGATCACTTCTTAAAGATTTAATTTTTATATTATTCTTGCATATAATTTTAAATGTATTTTCTAGATTTTTTTTTTTTTTTGAATAAAACAAGCTCGAAATGTTAGATTAATTTATTCCATACAAGATCTCATACATGCATAGTCTCTTTATCATGATCAAGAGAAGGAGAGTTTTAGCCATACCTGATTCCATCACGAAAGGGATGTCGAAGGTTGCACGATCTCGAAGACGTCGGAGTTGAGGGAGAGGATTCTTCTCTCCAGCCATCAAGTTCTCTTCTTAATTCTTAGAGAGATGAGAGCCCTCAAGAAAGAGATTAAGTCATTGTTTAGATTGGTGGTGGAGAGGAACCCTACCCATGATATATATAGCATCAAGGAACTCTAATTCAACTCATCATAGATCTAAGCCCTTGATTTATAACACGAGTTCCAATGTGTAGATGAGTTCCACATTTAATTTAAATACACTCATGACTAAGTATAATTTAAAACGTATCTAGACCCAAACCATTTAGGCTTGATCGTCTTTATTGGGTTAAACAATATAGGTTATAGTGGGCGGGTGCAAATATCCAATTGACTTGATTAGGCTCAAATTAAATTAGACTTTAAAACATAATAAGTTTAACAATCTCCCACTTGGGCTAAGATATTATGCATAACTTTATAGCGTCAAAACTTTAACCGCCAACGAACCACGTTTCAAAACAATCTGGTCCATAAAGTGTCCTGCCACTGAACATGACGGTCGTTACCTTCTGTATAATGAGGTAGGACTTCCAAATCATAAGTTTCAGAACCCTTAACGACATAGATCAAATGTGGACGTGTGGTATAAAAATGTCCTCTGATCAAATAAGGTATAATTCCAACTAGTTTCCACTTTATGACTCCAACGAGTTGGCCTTATGGCTCCAACGAGTCTAACTGCTAATTCAACAAACTCAAATGCGCAAAAGTAGACTTTAGGAAAAGTAGTTATACTTTATTATCGGAATAACAATATACATAAATGCACTTAGAAATAATGTCTATTACATGAAATTATTCACTCTCACTAAATCAGGATATATCATGACTAGCCATCCCCATATGAGCAATATGGTCTAAGAAGACTTTAGGTAGAAGTCCTTTAAGGAGTGGATCTGTAATATTAAAAATAATACTATCACTATCAACAGACATAATATGATTCCAAACTTTATCATTGATGACAAGAAACTTGATGTCGATATGTTTCGACTTTGCTGAACTCTTGTTACTATTGCAGAAGAGCTCTATAGCTCTTATTGTCACAGTGTAGTTGTAATGGCCTCTTGACTAAAGCCACCTTCCTACAATCAGGAAAATATAACTGAAGTGGACTTCCTATTGCTGATACATCCAACATTTCTGAATCTGTGTATCTGATCAGCTGCAACTAATCAGATTTCATGTAGTCTTCTATAAATATCGCATTACCTTCTTAGCAGATTTTCAGTGATTAATCCCTGGATTGATTAAGTATCTGTCAAGTTTTTCAATGGTATATGCTATGTCTGGATGGATACAAACTTGAGCATACATCACATTTTCAACCGCCGGTACATATGGAATGTCTTTCATTTGCTCTTTCAGCAGGTCGTTCTTTGAACATTGGAGTAAATTTCACTTATCTCCCCTAGAGCAATTATTCAAGCCATATCTATCTAGCAGCTTATCGATATAGACCTTTTGTGATAAACCTAATATTCCACGTGTCCTGTCACATTGAATCTGGATATCTATCACAAAAAAGTGTCTCCAAGATCTTTCATCTCAAAATTCTTTGAGATAAAACTTTGGTCTCAAGTAAAAGAACCATATCATTACTTGCTAGTAGAATGTCATCCACATATACACAAGAAATATAAGTCTACTATCTTTAAATTTATAGTAAATGTATTGATCATTTACAATCTCCTTAAAACCAAAATCGGATATTATTTGATTAAATTTCAAATACATTGATGGGATGCTTGCTTTATACCATAAATGGAGTTCTTTATTTGCAAACCAAATATTAGAAGCTTTCACTTTAAAAACTTTCTTGTTTCACTATATAGATTTTTTCCTCAATGCTACCATTAAGAAGGCAATCTCTATTTGATGCAACTCCAGGTCGAAATGAGTCACTATGCTATGATAATTCTAAAGGAATTCTTCATGAAAAACTAGGGAGAAAGTCTCCTTACACAATGCCCTCTCTTTGAGTGAATCTCTTTGCGACAAGATATGCCTTATACCTTTCGACATTGTCTTTCGAATCCCACTTAGTTTGAACACCCATTTACAATCAATTGGTTTCTTTCCTTTAGGAAACTCTATTAAATCCCAAACATCATTGTCATTCATTGATTTTAACACATCATTCATGGCATTTGACTATTTAGTGGAGTGAATATTGAGTTTGACCTCATTCAAGGATGAGGGATCATCCTCTAACCCTATGTCAAACTCACGCTCTTAGAGATGAACTATATAGTCATTTATAATGACTGATCTCCTCTCCCTACTTGATCTCCTAGGCACTTGTGGTTGAGAATTTTCAGATTCTATCTCATCAGCATGATCTTCTTCAGGATAAAATATATCTGTTCCTTGTAAGGGTACAACTGTATTTTCATGCTGAAGTAAATAATTACTTCATCATTTTAAAAGTTGTCATGAGTATAACAATTTGTTCTTCCTTAAATGTGAAATACTTATGTAGTTGATTCCCACGGTTCTGAATATCCTCAATAAATTTAGCATATCCGTCTCTATTATGCTTTTAGTGGATAGACAGTAAAATCTAAAGCCTCTATACCTCTCAGAATACCCTATGAATAAACTAACTATCCTTGAGTTCACCTTCTTCTCATATGGTATATATGGCCGAGCTTCCACTGGCCAACGCCAAACATGTAGATGCATAATATTGACAAATTTCTCAGTCCATAACTTATATGGAATTTAGTTACTGTTTTGCTAAGTATTCTATTAAGTAGGTAGAGAACTGTCTTTAAGGTTTCACTCTATAATGACTCTGGTAGAGTAGTGTGAGCTATCATACTCCTAACTATTTCCTTTAGTGTGTGATTTTATCTCTCAGCAACACTATTCTGACGAGGTGTCTCTAACATGGTGTACTAAGCGACAATACGACACTCTTTCAGAAATTGGTAAATGGTCCTGGACATCTACCTGATCCATCGTATCTGCCATAGTGCTCACCACCATGATCAGATCTAACAGCTTTAATCTTTCCATTCAGTTGACTGTTAACTTCAGCTTTATAGATTTTAAACATGTCTAGTAATTGGGATTTCTCATGCAACAAGTATAGGTACCCATAACGAGAGTATTTGTCTGTAAAACTGATGAAATATTCGTGACCATTCCAAGAAGTGTAGGGAATGGCTACAAATGTCTATATACACCAAATTCAAGACATCCTGAACTCCATTTAGCACCAAACTTCCTAATGATTTTTTAATTAATGTTCGCCTAGTGCCTAGGCTATTCACATATAAAGATTCAGGATATGAAGCATGAAGTTTCAATTTATATAGCCATCGATCAGAATTCTAGTACCAACAACTTTAGATTTAGAAAGTAGACTAAGTATTTCATTATCAAGAGTGACAGTAAAACAGATATGTATAACAATGAAATAGAAATATGATTCCGCCTAAAAGGACGGTACATATAAAGTCTCATCCAAACCTAAAATTAAAAAAATCAGAATCTAATCTAAGCCTACAAACTCCAACACTTCAACTGTAACTTTATTTCCATCACCTATATATACATATCGCTCAGTGGGTTGGGCCTCCTTTGGGTTTGGAAGTTCCGCATTGAATCTTTTATGTGAATTATCTATCCATCATTTATGAAATGGCACTAAAGCTAAATTAATTACAGAATAAACATAAATATGAGATATACCCGCTAAATAATCATTTATTGTACTTATGCAATCCTATTTAAGGTGGCCTACTTTATTGTAGAAGAAGCATGCAATAACCTTAAGCTTCTTCTCATACACTTTTGTTACTTAGGATCAGCAACTGTTGTGGTGTTTATGTTCCTCCTTTTATTTACACTTTTCTTTTCTTATTAGAACTGTTACCCTGGAAGCTAAGTGAGCACTTTCAGTCTTTTTTGTTTGAATCTTTTCTTTCCGAACACAGTGACTAATGAGCGCAGTGAGACTCTACTTTTCCCTTTGAGCATTATAAATAATCTTGAAAAGGGTTATACTTTATAAGAAAAAGAGATTAGAATGAAGTGCACTAGAATCTCTACAGAGAGTTCCAATTTCAGTGTCTTTAGTTAAGAAATAAAATTGTACATTTCATAATGTACTCCCTTATGTTTCTTTGCCGTTATAGCGCATATTTATATCTTACTAAGATGCGTGTTGGCTTAACTTTATCCGATTTAATAAACCGATCGGCTACTTCAGCTGAAAAAACTCTTAGCACTGACTTTATTAGGCATAGAACCCCTAATAGTTATACGAATAGTGTACTTTATGACCATTATATACATCCGGTAAGACCTCTTCCACTTAGCATAATTGACATTTTCTTTATAGAACTTTTGTTAGTGATAGTAGAGGTCCATCAGTTCTTAAGGTGTAGTCTAGGTCCATGAATTCAAGAACGATCTTTTATGTGGTCTTACCGCTTCTTAAAGTTCGTACCATTCAATTTAGACCATATAAGCGTACAATTTCTCATCAATTTTAACATAAATATTGCATTTAATAAAATTCTACTATAATAGGCATAAAAAATAAATTTCAGAAAATGCAACCAGTTTAACTGATAGAACTGCGGCCAAATTCAGAACAAGTTATGTCTTATATGCCAACACTGTATTGGCCCAATATAGATACACTAAAGTCTAAGTTCTATGTAAGAACATCCTTCCATTGGGTCGACTGTCCCTTTATAGGATTGGTCCCAAGTTTAAGTAATTTATATCGACCATATAATAATATATGTAATGACCCAGCCATAATGACAACCTTCCTTTGGGCCGATTGCCACACGCATGGGCCACACAAATCTACACATCTGGAGTCTTTTTTCGCTGTCGGACTAGTTGATGAGGGTAATGCAATATGCGCCTATAGTGTGACCACCTTCCTTTGAACCGATTATCACACATTAAGGTTCTCCCACTTGCATTACCCACATTAAGTATCTGACGTCGTATATAATTCAGCCAAACAATAGCCTTCCTTTGGGACGGCTATTGTCCGCATGAATTATATATGCAATTAAATAAGCCCTTTTATAAATTCTTTAATTTGAACATGTATATATTTTTATCTGTGTTATCAATTGTAGTAATCATCAGTATTCCTTATGCTAAAACAATATAAGCAATATAATATTGATGAAGCGGAAGCATGTAAGGATACATATAACCATAGTAAATATACACTTCAATGCCTTCTTTATATCAACTAACTACTGTTTTGTCATATCTAGTGCCTGTAATACTATAGTGCTCGTCAAGAGCTTCAAAACGGTTCTTTGTATGCTCAAATAGAGGCCGGATGAGCCCGCAACGACTAATTGAAGTTTCTTTTAGCAAAATGGGTCTGCAGTACTTATCGAATCTGGAGCAGACCCGACTCACAATGATTATAAGTTATAGGTCTCTTCTTATTGGGTCAGGTTTAAATAAACTGAATAAAACCTAATAAATTTTAATGTGAGATCAATTAAAAATATATTAAATGAGTTTTCTTATTAGATTTAAATTTTGTACCTATATCAAAATTCTAATCTTAATCAATTTCACAATACCAAGTTAAAGAAACTCTAACCCAAATAAAAGAATATTTATTTATATTTTGCCGTCGTAGCCGCCGCCCATAGGCCCACACATTAGGCCCTTAATGGGCAACCGGGTTATGCATGCGTTGCATGCCCTCTGCATGCATGCGCATGCAGAGGACATGTGCTCTGCATGCAGCGCATGCACTCTAAAGGTCTTTGCATTTTATTTTTAAGTGCCCACGCTGTCATTCATCCTACAAAGATCATCCCACAAACAAATCCCTATCATTCAACCCCACAAAGATGCAAAGCATAGTGCCATGCCTTGCATGCAAGCCACCAATTGCAATTTTTTTTAATTTTTTTAAATTAAATAACACATAAAAAAAGAAAAAAAAATCTATATACATGTAAAATTCAATAAAATCATCCCCTTTAAACTTTTAATATTTGAGACATAAATATTTATTGATAAAGAGATGAATTAATCATGGTATTTACAAATCGAGATTGAAAGATTTCTGCAGATCCCGATGATCCGATAAAGAGGAAACTCTGATACCAATTGTTAGATCTAATGTATTTCATACAAGATCTCATACATGTATAGCCTCTTTATCATGATCAAAGGGAAGGAGAGTTTTAGACATACCTGATTCCATCAAGAAAGAGATGCCGAATGTTGCACGATCTCGAGGACGCCGGAGTTGAGGGAGAGGATTCTTCTCTCCAGCCACTAAGTTCTCTTCTTTATCCTTAGAGGAGATGAGAGGCCTCCAAGAGAGAGATTAGATCATTATTTAGATTGATGGTGGAGAGGGAACCCTACTCACGATACTAAATAAATAAATAAATAAATAAATATATATATATATATAGCATCAAGAAACCCTAGTTTAACTCATCATAAATCTACGCCCTTGATTTATAACACGAGTTTCACACGTGTAGATGAGTCTCACATTTTAGTTTAAATACACTCATGGCTAAGTGTATTGAAAACGTGTCTAAACCCAAACCATTTAGGCTTGATCAATTCTTTATTGGGTCAAACAACATAGGTTATAGTGGGCAGGTGCAAATATCCAATTGACTTGATCAGGTCCAAATTAAATTAGACTTTAAACCATAATAAGTCTCTAACACGAAATGCTTGAGGCTCGACTCAAGCTTTTTAGAAGCTTACTCGTGCTCGTTTGATAACCTAAACGAGCTAAGCTTGAACAAAATTTTAAGCTCGAGTAGATAATTGAACAAACACAAAAAGCCTTTAGCTCTGCTCAATTGGTAGCCCTACTCATATGAACAATCAAATCGTGCACATTATACTTATTTATGTTGAAAAAAAGTGTACGAATTACTTCTAAGCTATTTAAATTAAACTTTCAAGAAGGAAGGAACTTCTCTATTTTATTGAGGCGTGTGGAGCACTGTCCTTAAGAGCAGATCGCGACCCTCTAAGAGAGTATCTCGGTGCAGCAGGTTGATGGCGGCTTACCTCTAAGATTAAACGATCACTGGCCTTGCAAGTGTGCACTCGCAATGCACAGGCCCTCGAGCAGCTCGATTTTATTTTCTCTAGAGATACAGGGAGGAAGAACAGGAGAGTTTAAGAAAATTTTAGAGGAGGAAGAAGATGGTTGAGTTGTGTTTTTGTGAGCAGGAAATAGATCTTTTATAAAGAGAGTTTTTCAACATTAGAAAATCTTTGGGCAGAGAAAATAATCCTTGGACAGAGAACCGATCTTTAGATAGAAGAAAAAATCTTTTCTTGTGCAGAAGAACAATATTGCCTTGAAAAGTGTCACTGCAGAATTTGGACAGAGAGCTCTCAATGGCTAACTCTGACATGACAGGACATGAAAAGATACGAATCTCAATAGCTATCTCTGACCTAAATATTGTGACAGGACATGAAAAGATTTTAATTTATTTTAAATATAAAAATAAAATTGGCAAAACTTAGCCTACTCGGGTCACACTCGCGAGGCTCTGAAACCCGAATTTGCACCCCCTGCGCGTGCGATGCGAGAACACACATGCGCATTAAGGTTTTTCAGACCCGGTAACCCAATTTTCTTTACTGGGCCTTAATGGGCTTGTGTGCGCGCGAGCACCCCTAGTTTCTAGCCTACACAACCCATCATGAGAGGGACTCCATATATAAACGTTAAAGAGTTTTTTCCTATCCAATGTGGGACTAAAAAAACTTTATTAATTTTGAAATACCTTCAAATACTAACAATCTCCACTATTTCAAAATTAAAAGGAAGGATAATAGGAACGAGAAGAAGAGGAATCAAATATGGAGGTAACATAAGAACTCAATGCTTCAATAGTGGTGACTTTTGATTTATGAACCACTACCTAGTATATGTAGGTGTGTCCCACAGGAAGTTGGTGAAATATAAAGTTTCTATGAACCAATCTCCTTAATTATAGATCATTAACCTACTACCCACATATCATTCTAGAGCTGAGCTGTTCAAACGGGTTGGCACGAATCGGCCATGCGCCCTACCTAGATATTCATGAGCGCTCTAGAGAATATGTCTACATTCTCATAGGAAGCGAGCCTACTTCCACATTCATATAGGTGGATCCATCAAGTGCGCATTACAAATAAATACACCACCCAATAAAAGCTATGGTAATCCATTAAGAGCTAATGCTCATCCTTTACACATTGCAATTTGCACTATCTACATCAAAGGAAAGAACTTCTTAATAATAAAATAATAATAGTGCATTACCAAGTCAACAAATAATTTGTTATTACCCATATGAACCTACTTCATGAGTTCATCAATCACATAGGCTGGGTTACTATCTTTTTTGACTCTTTGTTATAGACATGAGTCCCATACCCCTCGATGTATTCTCCATTAGTTTTCTCCCTAGTAGTTTGGTAAATTGATCATTTATATTAAGCTTATACCTCACATAGTCAAGAGATATGATTTCATCATTCAGCAACTGCTTTATAATTTTATGTCTTAGGCGTATATGCCTACTCTTTTCATTGTATATTTTTTCTAAGCTCTAACAATAGTAGCTTGGTTATCACAATGAATAGACTCAGACAGAGCTGGTCTCTTCCAAATTGATATATCGATCAAAAAATTCCTGAGCCACTCAGCTTCAGTACCTGTCTTCTCTAAGGTAATAAACTCAGACTCCATAGTGGAGCGAGTTATGACGGTTTGCTTGGATGATTTCTAAGACACCGCACCCCATCAAGTGTGATCACATATCCACTTGTGGAGTTTAACTCATCAGAATCTGAGATCCGGTTAGCATCTAAATATCCCTTTAAAACAGAAGAAAAACCACAATATGTTAAACAATAATTAATAGTTCCTTTTAGATAATTTAGCACTCGATATAATGCTATTCAATAGTCCTCATTAGGACAGTGAGTGTAATGGTTAAGTCATCCCACAGCATAAGCAATGTCAGGTCGTGCATAATTCATCAAGTGCATTAAAGTACCAATGATTTGTGCATACTCAAATTGTGACACACTTTATTCTTTATTCTTTCTTAAGTGAATGTTGTCATCATAAGGTGTGAAAATAGGAGGGCAGTCAAAATGACCAAATTTTTTTAACATTCTTTCTATATAGTGTCTTTGTGAAAGCATGATATAATCAGAATCTCTAATTATTTTAATTTTTAATGTCACATCAACTTCACCCATGTCTTTCATATCAAAATTAGAGGACATAAATGATTTAGTGTCATTTATAATTTCTAAGTTTGTACCAAATATAAGCATATCATCAACATATAAACATATGATAACACCAACATTATCCTCAAATCTAATATAGATACATTATCAGCCTCATTAATCTGATAATCATAGGAAATAAGAATACTATCAAATTTATCATGTCACTGTTTGGGTGCTTATTTTAAATCATATAAAAATTTTACAAGTTTACAGACTTTGTATTCATTTTCAGCTGTCACACAACCCTTATGTTGGTCCATATATATTTTTTCTTTCAGTTCTCCATTTAAGAATGCAGTTTTAATATTCATTTGATGTATCATAAACTTATGAATAGATGCTAAAGTAAACAACACTCTAATAGATACAATTTTAATACAGGAATAAATGTATCAAAATAATCAAAGTCTTTCTTTTGAGTGTATCCTTTAGCAACTAATCTAACTTTAAATTTATCCAAAGACCCATCAGGTTTCAGTTTTCTTTTAAATATCTATTTACAACCAATTGATTTTGCACCAGGTGGAAATCAACAAGTTCCCAAGTGTGATTCGATATTTGGATTCTAATTCATTATTAATAGCCTCTTTTCAGAATGGAGCATCCAGAGAGGAGATAGCATCTTTATAAGTCAGAGGGTCATCGCCAACAAGAAATGTAAAGAAATCTTTACCAAAGTCAGTTTCTTTCTAACTCTTTTACTTCTCCTTATTTAATCTTTTCATTATTATCAGATTCTTGTGCATGACTAGATGATGAAGCATGAGAAAGTTTATCAACATGAGTTTTTAATGGAAAAATATGCTCAAAGAATTCTGCATTTTTAGTTTCAACAATAGTGTTAACCTCCATAACATTATTATCACTTCTACTCATAAGAAACTTATATGAAGCACTACGATGTGCATAACCTGTACATATGTAGTCAAAGATTTTTTTTTTTTTGGGTTCAGGTAGAAGAAGTTTATCTAGGCACTCCCACACTTTTAAATAGTTTAAGTTTGGGGCATGTCCTTTCCAGATTTTATATGGGGTTATGCTGGATTTTCTTATATAGTATTCTATTTTGAATATGACAAGTAGAGAGTATAGCTTCTCCCCACAGGTTCAGAGATGCACCAAACTTATACGTATAGCATTCATCATATTTTTTAGTGTTCTATTTTTTCTTTCAGCATCACCATTAGATTCATGTGAATATGGAGGGGTAGTCTCATGAATTATGCCATGTTGTTTACAAAATTCATTAAATTGTTTAAGTTCATATTCACCATCTCTATCCGATCTCAATCGCTTGATTTTCTTATTTGGTTGATTTTCAACTTCTGATTTATATTTCAGAAATATTTCAAAGGCTTCATTTTATATCTCAACATAGACTACTGTATATTTAGAACAGTCATCAATGAATGTGATATAGAATTTTTTACCACCTCTAGTTAAGTTATTTTTTAGGTCACCAAGAGCACTATGAATAAGCTCAAGCAATTCATATTCTCTTTCTACACTTTTACATAATTTCTTAGTAGATTTAAATTCAACACACATTTCACATTTGTCATGATCAGATATAGTTACATTATGCAAGAGACCTATATCTTTCATTTCCTTAATGTAAGAAAAACCAACATGTCTTAACCTATTTACCATGCCAAAGATCACAAGAGTCAATTATGTAAGTAGAAAAGTAGATGCATTTTCATTCATGATTTCAAGTACATTTAGCATAAATAAACCCTAAGTACAGTATCTTTTACCAACAAATTGTTCATTCCTAGTCATTACAATTTTATCAGATTAAAGCAGACTTTAACTCCTACTTTTCAAGAAGAGAAACAGAAATGAGATTCCAACAAATCTCAGGAGCATGAAGCACATCTGTAAGAGAAAAGATCTTCCCTGAAGTGAGCTTGAAAAGCATCTTTCCCTTACACACAACGAGTAAAGGCCTCAATCGCCCATGAACACTTGTTCACCATCATCAACAGAGGAGTAAGAAGAGAAAGCTCCATATATAAACATTAAAGAGTTCTTTTTCTATCCAATATGGGACTAAAAGAATTTTGCTTAATTTTGAAATACCTTCAAATACTAATAATTAATAAGTGGTCACCATGTCAGACCGCAAACCTACCTAATAATAGAAAATAGGGCTGCTACAATTCCGCGGTACCCAAACCCAAACCCCGTTCCAACCTAGACTACCCAGATTGTATTATACCCGCGTGCAAGTGGGTATATACTGGGCAGGGTTGGAAGTGGGTCGGGTTGGTTTCAAATTTTCTATATTCATACCCTACTCATGAATATTCGAGACCAGTTCTTCATTGGCTCAGGTCTAGTTCAACTAGATTGGGACCGAGTAATTGAGAAAATTCCTAACTATTACGTAATATGCATCTTGGGATTGGTAGCATGTCAGGTTGGTTTCAGAGTATATGTCCATACTCTACCCATGAATATTCGAGAGCGGCTTTGGAATGGTCTGAGACGGATAGAAACAGGGTAATCGGGTATAATCTCTAGCCTGATAATGCGTCTAAAGATTCATAAATTCGGGTAGGGTTTAAGTACCTTCTCATGTAGACTCTCTGCAACCGGACCTGCTAAAATACATGTTACTAAAAAAAAATTATTATAAGTAGCCTTTTCCTGACAAATGTCCCATTAACCAATGAGTTGACTTTGTTTAAAAAATAATAGGTTTATCTAACTACAACCATCAATTAATTACATAACCCTTTATAACACTTTAATTCTAGAAATAAGTTGCGTTTTTTTTTTTTGAATAACAAAGCCACTTGAATTTGAGTTTCCCTTTGGCTCTGGTGAGACAGTTTGAATTAAATATACCAATGCCTTCCCCAAATCTGCCCCATTCTATCTACGACTGGTAAGATATGAGTCTTTGTAGTAAATATTCTAACATTTAACCTGGTTGTATAGCGAATATGTACCCAACTTGGATTCAGTCCTCGACCCGTCATAATGGCAGTAAGGATCAAAAAGTGGTACTCATAAGGGTTCGGGTTCGGGTTTGGACATAATGGTACCCAGACCCAACATAGCTGTCGTAATACAAGGATGAGCTCGTCTTGAAGAGAAGAATGGGAGAAGGAAGCATATAGAATTTTAAATACAATGCAAAAAATTCGAGCGCATCGAAAAGTTATTTTAGAGTAACTTGTAAAAACTCTTGTAATGCTAGCGTTTCACAAGGAAACATTTTAGCTTGTTGAAATGAGTCAAAAGAGAAATTCCTTTCTATTGAATTTAGTAGAAAATACCTATTCTACAGTTTGACCCAAAAAAAATGCAAAACATAAAAGAACTGTCACGTCCTGCTTCCCAAAATACGTGAAAATGGAGTCGCGATCGATCTATATACGCGAGGAGAATACCTCACGTATACACGTTAAGTCTAAAGTAACTTGAACAAGCTATATAGAAATCTATGATGAATCCACATCATTGCAACACACATATAAATGTCCATACAAGATAACAATGAATACGAAAATGGAATAATGATGAGTCATATATATATATATATATATATATATATATATATATATATATATATATATATATATATATATATATATATGGAATCAAGGAGACTACAGAAACAAGAATAAAAAGTAAGACAAGAATATCAAAATAAGTAGAGAGAAACTCTAGCTCCTCGCAACACGTTCAGTCTCATCGAACACCTGATCAATAAAAGAAAACATTCAATATCTAGACGTGCAAGTCCAGGGTCGTCAGAAAGCAACTAAATGAGAGTGTAAAATAAAAGAAGAAGGTGCACGTACATATTACGTGTGAGCATATGATGAATAAACTATAAAAAATATAACAGGTAAGAGACAATATGCATAACATCAATGAACAGTAATAAAGTCAATCAATAACAGAATTAGATGTTTAACCAGGTTATAGTAGGGTGTCGTCATAACATGTATACATGTATCAAGTGAATACTATCAGTATCAGTACATTATAAACAGTTTGTTATTATTTATTATGTCAGCGAACACCAATTTCCACCTGTAATAGACGCATCCCATACTACGCCTACTACACGTGTCCATCTGAGTCCTAAGTTATTGAAACTGATGGTTGGAGACATTATTCATGCTTTAGGTGGGTTCCGTATATACCCAAAATCACAGCCCAATTACCTAGCACTGAGCCAGGTCCTACCGCTAGTTAATCAATAATAATAACAATTGAAACAATACGGGATGTTAGTCATCCTCTGAAATCTTGCAGTGAAAATCGTATCTCGGCTGCGCAACCTGTATCCTAGGTCCACCCAAAATACAGATGATATCTCATCCATCAATTTTTCCAATTCCGGTATAAGTTGTCTATTTACGTTATTATTTAGAACAACCAATATCCATGTTATTTCAATTACTGGGATGATACAGTGACAGTAATAATATCAATGATATAATAATAACAATATAGACAATATTATCGTGTAAATGGTAGAACAATGGAATAATGCATATGTTACGGTCTGACAATATTTTCTCAGTAATTCTCAATAACATGAATTAATACAATAACAAGTTTGGATACCGCTCAATAAACAGTCTCATTTAGAACTAATCAACAACTCATCCATCTGCACTAGAAAATAATAGTGACTGATCCATCAACTTATAGTCTCAATACAATCATCGTGAACATCAAGTATCAATCCATGTCAAAGTATCTGATGTGATAAACCATCACCTCAATAAATCAATAGACAGCTATTTCATTCCTGTCGACCTACTCTAGTCATTTATATTATCAGTATATCCATCATCTAGTCACCAAGATATCAGAGTCTCACATAAATAGTCAGCTACATCTAATCATATTCATACCATCGAATAACAGTAAGATCATCGATCACGATTATCACACACTCTCACTTCCATCAAGGTCAATCACAATATCCAACATAAAGAATATACATCTCAGATCAACTCCAAATCTAATTAAGTCCATACATGGATCCAAGCATCAATGCAGAATCAGACTTCTAGTAAAATAGCATAATATTCTATCAATCCACAATTTCAAAAAAGATTCTAAATAATCGCCAAATAATTGCCTCATAAATAATTCATATAAAATTTATCACTCATCCACAAACACAAACTAGGCTAATCACTGTGTCCAGTCAAATTATAGTCAAAGGTATACTACAAATAATCCTGAATCAGAAATGGTAAATAATTTGTATATGAAATGATAGGACAAGCATATCTCAGTAATTGGGTATTGAATCCACTATATATCCATGTACTCTATTAATTCATATTGTTCCAGTCTACACTCCTTTCTAACTCTAAGTTAACCTCCACTCCAATAAGAGTCCACTGATAAATCTAAGTATAAGCAATCTAATAAATTAAATAATGTTACCTATCGTTAAAGTGAGTCACCCACATCTCGGTACTAAGATACTAACTCTGCATGTATATATATACATCAATAATATATCAATTTCATTTTTCCATCACCAAATCCAACCTCACTCCAATATAATCCACTGACCCAATCTATCAATGAAGCAATCTTATAATTATTCCTTAATTTTACAATTAAAATTCTTATCTAATTATCACTAATAAAGAGGATCAAGACTAATACTCGTCTGTCTAGAATAATGAAATAAATCAACAATAGTGTTAGTAACAGAGTAACAATATATAAATAAAATATTATCAGAGGATCACGATATAACAATAGTGACCGGCATGAACAAAATAATGCAGAATAATATATACATGTGCATGAAACATTAAGATAAAATGCTGAAATTGAAATAGACCAATAAACAAACACTTTCATGAAATCAATTTTGGATCCGAATCGCTGTCAGGTCTTCACTGTACGAACCCGGATCATCTCATCAGTCAATTTTCGAATCGTATCTGTATCAGGTCCATAACGAGCGCAAATCCAAATCTCTTGTATGGAGTCTGGATTTCAACAAATGGGTCTGAATCGCTGTAACACGCAACCCAAACACACATGAACTCACACGAACACAAATATACATACTTACTGGTATACCCCTACACATATACACTTATATATACCCATACATACACACAAACACTCACGCACACACATCAACACACATAACATAAGTTAAATTACACACATAAAAATAATTACACATATAATCACATGCATGCACATACATACATATTTAACATACCCACACACATAATTACATACACTCTCATATATTAACAGACACACTCATATAATTACAATTAAACTCACAAACACATACATATATACACTAATTAATTCTCATGCACATACACACATTGACATCCAAAATATGAACACAAGTGAAGAGAGAGGGAGAACTCAGCCAGCAGAGGAAGGAGACCCGGGTGGTGTGCTCGGCTAAAGAGGGAAGGCACGGATCTCGGAGGCATGGTCGCTGCTCCGGTTGGAGAGCCCGAGCTGCGGCAGATCTGCTGTGGGCTGCCGTGGGTTGTAGGGGCACGGCTATGCTAGGCTTGGCCTGACGGAGGGAAGGCGGCAAGAAGGAGTGTAGTTGAATGGGGATCTCGGCCAAGAGGGGGTTGTGCTAGTTGCGTGCTCAGCCAGGGCTGCCTCGGTCATGGGTAGAGGCCAAGGGGGAGGAGTGTTGCGGCCATGAGAGAAAGGTGGATCTCATGGGGGAGCGATGGTGGTTCCGACGGATCTCGCGGAGGTGGCGGATCCCTATAGTAAGAAGGAGGCCATGGGAGGGTGCCGCTTGCTCCGGGGTATAGCGGAGGAGGATGCGGCCATGGCTGTAGTTGAGTCAGCAGTATGAAGAAGGAAGAGATAAGTTAGGGTTTAACTTAGGGCTTAGGGTTAATATTAGGATGAGATTATATATAGGGCTATAGATTGGGCTATTGGGTTTCGGGTCTAATGGGTTGAGGAGTCTGGGTTATCGGTATGGTCTATGGGTAAGGGGTATAGGGTCATAGGATCATGGGGATGGATCAAAGGGAAAAGGAAATGATACTACTACTAATAATAAACATAATAATAATAAAACATAATAATAACAATAAGAATGATAACAACAATAAGAGTACTAACAATAATATTAGTAATGATAACTATAATGAAATAATAAAATATATTAATAACAAGTATCACTAATAATACTAATTAGTATAGTAATAAATTAGAAGCTAATATCAACAATTAAATACTCAGAAAAATAAAGTTACAGTATTTTTAAACTAAGGATATTACATTCTACCCACCTTATAAAAATTTCATCCTCAAAATTTCAGTAAGGCAGGGAATTATAAAAAAATCAAGCTAAGGGAGAAGATAAAGCTTCAATACCGCTCCTACTACATCATTGGCCCAACACGCTTCTGTTGCAAGCTCTGATCTCTGCTATGGCTTCAACATTGAGTGAACTCAGGAGACAAATTCAAGGAAATAGAATCTAAATGAAGGATATAAATCAAGATTGAAATCCAGATCACTCTAAAGTAAGAAATGAAATCAGGGATATTAAAGAATTAAGAGATGGATTCCAAAAAAGGGAGGACGATCAATTCCAAATAGACTGAATATCATAATATGGATAGTATATGTATATTACAGTGTAACTATAACTTATTTCAAATTACCAGTATGAACTCGGTCTTCTTGCGAATATCAAAAATCAATATCGCAAGTTAAAAACCTGGCTCTGATACCAAGTAAACCCTGTCATGTCCCGCTTCTCAAAATATGTGAAAATGGAGTCGCGATGAGAGTCGGTGACGTATATACGCGAGGAGATTACCCCACGTATACACATTAAGCCTAAAGTAACTTGAACAAGCTATATAGAAATTTATGATGAATCTATATCACTGCAACACACATATAAATGTCCACAGAAGATAACAATGAATACGAAAATGGAATAACGATGAGTCATATATATATATATATATATATATATATATATATATATATATATATATATATATATATATATATATAGGGTCAAGTGCTCCTAGTAGGTCTCCTTAGATTGTAATCTAAGGAGACGGCTTAAAACTCTAATATTCTGATTTTTTTTTCACGATTCGACCGCACATTATCATATTCATGTTATAAGATGTACGTATGTAAAAAATCACGTGATTTGAAGTTCATTTAATCATTGATCTAATAGTTCCATTTTGTTCTGCTATTTAAAACCGTTAATGTTTGAACCCAAAGAAAATAGAGTAAACAAACTTTAAATCACGCGATTTTTTATATGTGTACATCTTACAATATAAATATGATAATGTGCGGTCAGGTCGTGAAAAAAATGGGGATGTTAGAGTTTTAAGCCGTCTTCTTAGATTACAATCTAAGGAGATCTACTAGGAATACTTTTCACACACACACACACACACACACACACACACACACATGTACACACACACATATGGAATCAAGAAGACTACAGAAACATGATTAAAAAGGAAGACAAGAATACCAAAATAGGTAGAGAGAAACTCTAGCTCCTCACAACACGTCCGGTCTCATCGAACACCTGATTAATAAAAGAAAACATTCAATATCTGGATATGCAAATCCAGGGTCATTAGAAAGCGACCCAATAGGTGTATAAAATTAAAAAAAAGTTGTACTGGCATATAATGTGTGAGCATATGATGAATAAACTATAAAAAAATATAACAGAACAGAGAAAGTATACATAACATTAATGAACAGTAATAAAGTCAATCAACAGCAGAATTAGATGTATAACCAGGTCATAGTAGGGTATCTGTCATAACATGTATACATGTATCAGGTGAATACCATCAGTATCAGTACATTATAAACAGATTGTTATTATTTATTATGTCAGCGAACACCAATTGTCACCTATAATAGACGCATCCCATACTACGCCTACTACACGTGTCAATCGGGGTCCTAAGTTATTGAAACTGATTGGTTGGAGACATTGTCCTTGTTTTAGGTAGGTTCCGTACATACCTGAAACTATGGCCCAATCATCTAACGTTAAACCAGGTCTTACCGCTAGGTAGTCAATAATAATAACAATGAAAAAAAATGCGGGATGTCAGTCATCCCCTGAAATCCTGCAGTGGAACCGTATCTCGAAGGCATGGCGGCTGCTCCGGTTGGAGAGCCCGGCCTGCAGCAGATCTGGGGTGGGCTGTCATGGGTTGTAGGGGCACGGCTATGTTGGGCTTGGCCTGATGGAGGGAAGGCAGCAAGGAGGAGCGCAGCGGGATGGGGATCTCGACAAGAGGGTGCTGTGTCAGTTGCGTGCTCAGCCAGGGCTACCTCAGTCAAGGGTAGCGGCCAAAGGGGAGGAGTGTTGCGGCCATGAGAGAAAGTTGGATCTCATAGGGGGAGCGATGGTGGTTTCGGCGGATCTCACGGAATTGGCGGATCCCGACGGTAAGAAGGAGACCATGGGAGGGTGCCGCTTGCTCCGGGTTATGCCGAAGGAGGATGCGATCATGGATGTAGTTGAGTTGGCAGTATAAAGGAGGAGGAGATAGATTAGGGTTTAACTTAGGGCTTAGGGTTAATATTAGGATGAGATTATATATAGGGTTATAAATTAGGCTATTGGGTTTCGGGTCTAATGGGTTTGAGGAGTTTGGGTTATAGGTATAGTCTATAGGTAACGGGTATAGGGTCATAGGATCTTGGGAATGGATCAAAGGGAAAAGGAAATGATACTACTACTAATAATAAACATAATAATAATAATAAAACATAATAGTAACAATAAGAATAATAACAACAATAATAATACTAACAATAATAATAATAGTAATGATAACCATAATGAATGATAAAATATATTAATAACAACTATCACTAATAATACTAATTAGTATAGTAATAAATTAAAAGTTAATACCAACAATTAAATACTCAGAAAATTAAAGATACAGTATTTTTAAACTAAGGATATTACAAGAACACTATAGTATTGTCGACTTGACAGAAACTATTAAATCTTATAGTAGTACATAGATGCTTGCTAGTAAATTCATTTGAAGAAGAGAAATTTTTACGCATTACAATAAAACAAGAGGATCTTTAAAAGACATGGTAGTATCACACACACACACACACACACACACACACAGATATATACATATATATACATATACATATACATATATATATATATATAAATATATATGTATATACATACATACAGACATACATACATACATATGTGTGTGTGTATATATAGAGAGAGAGAGAGAGAGAGAGAGAGAGAGAGAGAGATTTGTGTCATTTCGGAAGGATTCGAGGTTGAATCCTTAGGACTCAAATACAACCCTACAATAATCTAATGCAAGATCCACTCCATTGAAGTTGATCTATATTATTTTAAGTAGCTATAAACCAAAAATCAAGTATTTT
>JAVJIF010005042.1:0-32500 GCA_038442645.1 Agave tequilana | reverse complement strand
AGTTGAAGTTATACAGTCTGTCGACAGAGGTCATCCTACTATCGACAGGCCTGGCATGTCAGCCGTATTCGAGTCTGTGTAGGATTTAGTTTTTCAGTCTGATTTGAATTTCAATTGGTTTTATTTTTCTTTTATTTAATTAGGTTTTCTACTTAAAGTAGTATTCCTTTTTATTTGTCTATATAAGGCCATTGTATCTTTGTTGAGATCCAACTTTTGATATTCAATAAAACTGAGTCTTTTCTTTTTCAATTGCTCGTGAATTCGAGTACTTTTCCTACCTGAAGTTATCTTTAAGGGTTCGTTGGAGTTAGAACGAGATCTAGTCAGCATTGTTCGCTTTCTTATTTACGTCAGCATCTAAATAGGCTATTACAAACTAGAAAAAGTGAACAATAATGCATATATTGATATTGACAATATTACTGATACTGATGAGTTATTGACAATATTGATTCTAAATTTAATTGGCCGATCTATATTGATATTGGGATCTGAAACAATAATGGATATACATGTGTTCGGTTTGTGCGTGTTTGTATTTATGTCGGTATTAACATACATGCACACACCCACAAACACATAAATTTATACATATAAATACACATAAATACATATATATGGATTTATATATGTTTATGTATATATGTATATATGTATGTGAGATGTACGTGTGTGTATGTGAGAGAGAGTATGTATGTGTACCTTAGATGGTATCTAACAGAACTCCGTCAGATGGCATATCAAAACTCTAATCTCCCTATTATTTTTTCATCATCCGAGCGCACATCATAATCTTCATGTCCTAACACATATACACATGAAAAATCACGTGAACTGGAGTTTGTTTAATCAATGATCTAATGGTTCCATTTGTGCTATTGTTGAAAAAATTAAATTTTCAACTATTTGTTACATGAGTAAATGACCCAAATGACGTGATTTTTTATATAAGTTGTCTTAGGACATAAAAATCATCATGTGTGGTAAGATCGTGAAAGAATGATTAGGAGATTGAAATTTTGATATGTTATCTGACAGAGTTTTGTTAGATACCATGTGAGGTACATTTTCCACTATCTATATATAGAGATAGACTTGTGTAGTTCTAGAAGGATTCGAGTCTGAATCCTTCTCACTCAAATATAATCATACATCATCCGAATATAAGATCCATTCTATTGAAGTTGATCTATATTATTTCAAGTATCTATAAACCAAAAATCAAGTATTTTAAATACTTTTTGCCCACATATCAAATAGGGAAAAACGGACAGCCTAAATAGTGAGTTGGTTAGTTTAACGGTGTAGAACATTTGAAGCCTAACAAAAATTGATTTGTAGGGATTTTTAAATGTTTAGATCATGATCAAATGGCCGGAACGAGAATTTTGTATGTCTAAAGACATAGATTTAACTAACTGAAAAACACCTAGAGGGGGGGGTGAATAGGTGTAATTGCTAATCTAACAATCCTTTTAAAAACTAAGATGGATGAATGATGCAACGATCTCTCAAAACAAGACTAAGAGCCGAATGCCCCGTAAAGGGTTCTGAACTCCTTCCTCCTGATTCCCTTTAATGGGTTAGAGGTGCGCAATGCAACCTTGTTGTATGAGAATTGATCGACAAAATATCAATGAATGAATAATAGGCAATGATGAAGAACACACAAGATATCACAAGTAGAGGAAACAAAATACTGGAAGCAATGAGCAATAGAGATCAATTGAAAGTAAAGCGAAATAGAGAGCAAGAGCAAAAAGACAATCGCAAACACAAGTATTTGTTTCGAGGTTCGAGCCACCGCTCTACTCCCCGCCTTCACCTCCGTGAAGGGTTTCCACTATCCACCGAGGACGATTACAAGGTCTACCAAAGACCAGAGCACCGAGCTCCACCACTTACAAGAACTCTACCGAAGAGTTATCTCCACAAGAACAAGAAGAACACAAGTAACCAAGTGATCACAAAAAGATAACTAAACTTCTTACAAACACACTCTTTTACAACTTCCTTATAGATTGAGTAGGGAATTTTGGCTCTAGAAGTGTAATGAGAAAACAAAGCTCAGTTGTAAATGAATTTTTCTTGCTAATACAATTGAAAAACAATGCCAAGAATGAATTGAAAATAGAGAGCTTTTGAAACTTTTCTTTTCTTTTGAAAACTTGAAAACTTAGGAAATTTTCTTGGTGTCTTTGCAAGAGACCCATCTCCTCTATTTATAGGGAGAGAAAAGGATTAAAACTCTTTAAAATAAAGCTTATTTGATCAGAAAATAATCCCCAAAGATCAGAGAAAATCTGCCATAAAACAGACCAAAAACAGTTTTTCAGAAATACACCAAAGAGGAAAGAGCCGTTGGGGCTTTGCAGGCTTGGCGGTCGACCGGTCCGGTCGGCCGTCCGCCCTGCTGGCAAAGAGCCGTTGGGCTCGGGTCGACCATCCGGTCGACCGTCCTCTAGAATGAAACACAGTTTTCTGAAGGCGGTCGACCGGGCGGTCGACCCAGAAAACCCGAGAGCAAAACTGCTTTCAGTCGGTCGACCCGGCGGTCGGCCGATAGACATGCACAAGCGTGCACGTCCTGATACAAGCGTCGGTCGACTGGTCCGGTCGGCCGGTTTAGCCTGAAACAGAAAAAACAGAAGGAATTTTGAACTTGAAAAATTTTGAAGATAATTTTGTAAGTATATGAAGTTAAGTATCATGTTGTAAAAGATAGTTATACATGGTGTAAAAATTTTGTAAGGATTTTGGAATCATGTATAAGAATCAAGGAATGAATCTTAAAAACAAATACCAAAAACTAAAAACTTGTATTTTGAAAATGTGTGTGTGTATCCTAGAGCCAATTTTAAAACTCAAACTTTACAACCTATTTCTTACATTTGTGCTAAAGGACTACAAGTTCTTCAAGAGGGCTTCTCCATATGATCTTGCAAGCTTGATACTTGAGCCCGAATTGAGGTGACTTGAGTCAAAACACCTTCCTTTAGGGAAGAAAACTTCTAGTTTCATTAGAACCCTGAAACACACTAAAACAACAAACATGATTAGTACAAATAACTATATATGTTTTGTAATCATCAAAACACACTAAAAACGGGTGATTGTAACCTTGGGCCAACAATCTCCCCCTTTTTGATGATGACAAAATATATAAGTTGTTTAAACAAAAAATGGAAGAAAAGCTTGGAAGCTCCCCCTCAAATAATGCTATGTATAAATAATGACTATGAAAAGCAAGATACATAAAGCATTGAAAACACAATAGTTTTTGTCAAAAACTCAAAAGTCAAAAACTCAAAATAAACAATAAACAACAAACTTATTCTTTTGAAATAACAAACTTATTCTTTTTAAATAACAAACTTATTCTTTTTCTCCCCCTTTTTGTCATACATCAAAAAGGGTTAAACAAAACAAAAAAACAACAATAAAAATTTGTCTTTAAGAGTCCATAATGCAAACATTCAACTCACCACAAATAAAAGAGAATCTAGCATAATCTAATGGTTTAGTAAAAATATCGGCAAGTTGAAAATCGGTAGAAACATAATCAATATCAATATCACCTTTCTCATAATGATCTCTAAGAAAGTGATATCTAATGTCAATGTGCTTGGTTTTACTATGTTGATTTGCATTCTTTGTCATGTGAATTGTACTAGTATTATCACAATATATTTTAACATGATCAAAATGCAAATCATAGTCAAGGAGAGTATGTTTCATCCAAAGAACTTGTGCACAACAAGCTCCGGCTGCAACATACTCCGCCTCGGCGGTTGATAGGGCTACCGAATTTTGCTTTTTAGAAGACCAAGATACAAGACAATTACCTAAGAATTGACATGTTCCACTTGTGCTCTTCCTATCTACCCTACAACCCGCATAGTCGGCATCCGAAAAACTCGTCATTGAAAATTGACCGGTTTTCGGATACCACAAACCCATTTCAATAGTGCCCTTAAGGTATCTAATTATGCGTTTAACCGCAATTATGTGAGACTCTTTAGGACAAGATTGAAAACGTGCACAAAGACAAACGGAAAACATAATATCCGGCCTACTAGCCGTCAAATACAATAAACTACCTATCATGCTACGATAAAGTTTAATGTCTACACTTTTATCTTGTTCATCCTTATCAAGCTTTGTAGTGGTTGCCATGGGAGTTTTGCTCACTTTAGCTCCTTCAAGCCCGAACCTTTTGATTAGTTCCTTTGTGTACTTGGCTTTATTGATGAAAATCCCATCCTTCCTTTGCTTGATTTGGAGTCCAAGGAAATAGTTGAGCTCCCCCATCATAGACATTTCAAATTCATCCTTCATGCATGATTCAAAAACTTGGCAAAGAGATTCATTAGTAGACCCAAAAATAATGTCATCAACATAAATTTGCACAATAAGAATATCATTTTTAACATGTTTTGTAAACAATGTGGTGTCAATTTTACCTTTCTTAAAACCATTTGAAATTAAAAATGAAGAAAGTCTTTCATACCAAGCCCTAGGGGCTTGTTTTAAACCATAAAGAGCTTTATCTAATTTAAACACAAAATCCGGATGTGTAGGATCAACAAACCCGGGGGGTTGTTCAACATACACTTCCTCTTCAGTAAAACCATTTAGAAAAGCACTTTTAACATCCATTTGAAACAATTTAAAATTTTTATATGAGGCAAAGGCTAGTGTCATCCGTATGGCTTCAAGCCGTGCTACGGGTGCAAAGGTTTCTTCAAAATTGATTCCTTCGATTTGAGTGTAACCTTGGGCAACTAACCTAGCTTTGTTTCTAACTACGTTACCCGATTCATCCAACTTGTTCTTAAAGATCCACTTAGTACCAATTGTTGGTCTATCGTGGGGCCTAGGAACAAGGTGCTAAACTTGGTTGCGTTCAAATTGATTGAGCTCCTCTTGCATGGCAAGCAACCAATATGAATCGGCCTCGGCTTCGAGGACGTTCTTGGGTTCAACATGAGAAATAAATGCATAATGACCACAAAAATCATGAAGTTTAGAGCGAGTGGTTACCCCTTTTTATACTTCACCTATGACGAGGTCCTTGGGATGATGAGGATTGTATCTCCAATCCTTTGGAAGTTGTTGAGTAGGTTCCACTTCATTTGTTTGATTTTCATTTCCTTGAGCCTCTTCTACTTTAGCTTCACTTCCTTCATCATCCTTTGGCTTGTCTCCCATAGTAGGTGTATCCTCCAAGGTCACTTTCTCCAAGCCTTCATCCAAAGCATCTATTTCTACAACATTCTTAACAAACAAGTTAGATTCCTCAAACTTGACATGTATAGATTCCTCAATAGTCAAAGATGATCTATTGAAGATTCTATAAGCTTTACTAGTATTAGAATAACCCACAAAAATTGCCTCATAAGCTTTAGCATCAAATTTTCCTAAATTATCTTTTGTATTTAAAACAAAACATTTGCATCCAAAGACTCTAAAATATGAAACATTTGGTTTTCTAGAAAAGTACATTTCAAAAGACGTTTTAGAAGTATTTTTACACAAGAAAACACGATTTGATATATAACATGAAGTATTAACGGCCTCGGCCCACAAATAATGTGGTAGACCATATTCACTAAGCATTGTCCTAGCCATCTCTTGTAATGTTCTATTTTTCCGTTCAACTACTCCATTTTGTTGTGGAGTTCTAGGACAAGATAGTTCATGCTTTATTCCATGTTCTTCACAAAAAGTGGTAAAGGGTAGGTTAATGAACTCACCTCCTCTATCACTTCTTATTCTTACAATTGAAGTATCTTTTTCCTTTTTAACTCTTTTCTTAAAGGCTTGAAAATGTGAAAAGGCTTGGTTTTTGTGTTCAAGAAAGAAAACCCAAGTAAAACGCGAAAAGTCATCAACCAAAACAAGTGCAAAATGATTCCCACTTAGACTTTTGGTTTGAGTAGGACCAAATAAATCCATATGGATTAACTCCAAAGGACGTGATGTCATGATATCCTTAATTGACTTGAAAGAAGACTTAGTTTGTTTCCTAAATTGACATGCGTCACAAACTCGGTCCTTTTCAAATTCAAACAAGGAATACCTTTCACCATTTCCTTTGTGTTTAACCTAGATATATGGTCAAATGAAATGTGGCCTAATCTTCTATGCCACAACCAAGAGTCATCATCGAGGACTTTTAAACAAGTAATATTACAAGACATATTAGACATATCAATCATATAAACATTATTTTCACGAAAACCTGAAAACACACAAGTATCAGATATTCTATCAATTACTTTACAAACTACATTATCAAAAACAACATCAAAACCTTTATCACAAAGTTGACTAACACTCAAGAGATTATGCTTGAGGCCATCAACTAAAACAACATTCTCAATTAAAGGGGATGTACCAAGTTTAACATTACCAATACCGATGATTTTACCCTTGGCATCATCTCCGAAGGTGACGGTGCCACCTTCATGGTATCTTGATAGGGTTGCAAAGTTGTTGATGTCCCAAGTCATGTGCCTTGAGCAACCACTATCAAGATACCACAACCCTCTACGTCTTTGAGCCTTGGAAGATACCTACATCATTTAGCAAAATTGTTGACTTTGATACCCAAATTTTCTTGGGTCCTTGAAAGTTAGTGTTGCGAATCCAAACATTGTGATGAGATGCATTTAGTCTATCATAACAAAACTTAACCAAATGACCTTTCCGGCCACAATAAGTACATGAAAACACTTTCCCATACATGAATGCATGATGTGTGTGAGTGGGGTGAGCATGTTTTGGGGGTTTGGCATGACGTTGAGGTTGTGAAGTATGAACATGAGCATGAGCATGAAAAGCATGTTTCTTAGGGGCTTGTTTCTTAGGAAACATGGCCTCAATTTTCTTTTTATCAAACTCACAATTTTTCAAAACAATTCCTAATGAGTCTATTCTTTCTTTAAGCATGGTAATCTCATTAGAATCAACTAGTGGGGACTTGCCTTTACAAGAAATCTTGTACTTATCAAAATCATTTTGAGTGGTAACTAAAGTAGAGAGCAAGTCATCTTTTTCTTTAGATAGAGTAAATACTTGATGATTAAGAGACTCATTTTCCTTTTTCATTTTTAAATACTTTTTCTTTAGGAAATCATAATTATGTGATAATTCTACAAAAGCTTCTCCTAGTTCATCCATGGAAAGTTCATATTAAGAGAAGTGGAAGGGGTTACCTTGCTTGTGCTTTCATTTGCCATGAAGCACATGTTGGCGGTGTCGACTTCGTCCTCGGATTCGCTCTCGGAATCCCATGTTGCTTTCATTGCTTTCTTCTTGAAAGGCTTCTTGGAGGTGGAAGGCTTTGCTTTGTCTGGGCACTCCGCAACAATGTGACCCGGTCTTTTGCAATTAAAGCAAACTATTTTCCTTTCTTCTTGCCATCTTTTTCTTCCTTGGAATTTAGCCTTGTTGTACATCCTCCGAACATTCTTTACAAGAAGTGAGAACTCTTCGTCATCTTCTTCTTCATTGTCTTCATCGGAGTGTGAGGATTGACACTTGAAGGCTATAGTCTTCTTCTTGGAGGGAGCCATTTTTTCCCTTGCTTTTCTCTCCATCTCATGGGTTTTGAGGTTCCCAATGAGAGCTATAAGCTCCATCTCCTCCTTATCGTTGAGTTCCTTCAAGGCAGTAGCTTTTACTTCCCAAGAAGGTGAAAGAGCCCGGATGACCTTTCTTACTCTTTGGTCGTTGTCAATAGCATCACCTAGAGAAGAAAGTCCATTAGTAATCTTGGTAAATCTTGTAACCATATCATCTATGGTTTCATTTTCTTGCATGCAAAAGTTTTCATATTGGGACCGAAGAAGGTCTATCTTAACCCTCTTCACTTGTGAAGTCCCTTCATGTGTTACTAGCAAGTGTGTCCAAATCTCAAATGCGGATTTGCAATGGATGACCCTAGAAATGTCATCATCATTGAGGGCTTGAAGTAGTGCATAGTGAGCCCTAGCATTGGCATCAAACTCCTTAGTCTCAATTTCGGACCAAGTGGATTCATCACCGGGGAGTGCACTAAAGGGTTTGGTCACGGCCTTTGCAACTCGACTACCTAGAGATTGCAAGAAAACGGTCATCTTAACTTTCCATATGGGAAAGTTAAGTCCATCAAACTTAGGAGGGGTCTTAATTTCATCGGCCATTTTCTCTAAGTGAGAGTGTATGAGAAATGAATGAAGTGATTAGCAAAATTAGGATCTCTCTAAGGTTGTTAAGCCAAGTGCCTAGAGTCCAAGCTCTGATACCAATTGAAAAACACCTAGAGGGGGGGTGAATAGGTGTAATTGCTAATCTAACAATCCTTTTAAAAACTAAGATGGATGAATGATGCAACGATCTCTCAAAACAAGACTAAGAGCCAAATGCCCCGTGAAGGGTTCTAAACTCCTTCCTCCTGATTCCCCTTTAATGGGTTAGAGGTGCGCAATGCAACCTTGTTGTATGAGAATTGATCGACAAAATATCAATGAATGAATAATAGGCAATGATGAAGAACACACAAGATATCACAAGTAGAGGAAACAAAATACTGAAAGCAATGAGCAATAGAGATCAATTGAAAGTAAAGCGAAATAGAGAGCAAGAGCAAAAAGACAATCGCAAACACAAGTATTTGTTTCGAGGTTCGAGCCACCGCTCTACTCCCCGCCTTCACCTCCGTGAAGGGTTTCCACTATCCACCGAGGATGATTACAAGGTCTACCGAAGACCAGAGCACCGAGCTCCACCACTTACAAGAACTCTACCGAAGAGTTATCTCCACAATAACAAGAAGAACACAAGTAACCAAGTGATCACAACAAGATCACTAAACTTCTTACAAACACTCTCTTTTACAACTTTCTTATAGATTGAGTAGGAAATTTTGGCTCTAGAAGTGTAACGAGAAAACAAAGCTCAGTTGTAAATGAATTTTTCTTGCTAACACAACTGAAAAACAAAGCCAAGAATGAATTGAAAATAGAGAGCTTTTGAAACTTTTCTTTTCTTTTGAAAACTTGAAAACTTAGAAAATTTTCTTGGTGTCTTTGCAAGAGACCCATCTCCTCTATTTATAGGGAGAGAAAAGGATTAAAACTCTTTAAAATAAAGCTTATTTGATCAGAAAATAATCCCCAAAGATCAGAGAAAATCTGCCATAAAACAGACCAAAAACAGTTTTTCAGAAATACACCAAAGAGGAAAGAGCCGTTGGGGCTTTGCAGGCTTGGCGGTCGACCGGTCCGGTCGGCCGTCCGCCCTGCTGGCAAAGAGCCGTTGGGCTCGGGTCGACCGTCCGGTCGACCGTCCTCTAGAATGAAACACAGTTTTCTGAAGGCGGTCGACCGGGCGGTCGACCCAGAAAACCCGAGAGCAAAACTGCTTTCAGTCGGTCGACCCGGCGGTCGGCCGACAGACATGCACAAGCGTGCACGTCCTGATACAAGCGCCGGTCGACCGGTCCGGTCGGCCGATTTAGCCTGAAACAGAAAAAACAGAAGGAATTTTGAACTTGAAAAATTTTGAAGATAATTTTGTAGGTATATGAAGTTAAGTATCATGTTGTAAAAGATAGTTATATATGGTGTAAACAAGATATAGAATTTTGTAAGGATTTTGGAATCATGTATAAGAATCAAGGCATGAATCTTAAAAACAAATACCAAAAACTAAAAACTTGTATTTTGAAAATGTGTGTGTGTATCCTAGAGCCAATTTTCAAAACTCAAACTTTACAACCTATTTCTTACATTTGTGCTAAAGGACTACAAGTTCTTCAAGAGGGCTTCTCCATATGATCTTGCAAGCTTGATACTTGAGCCCGAATTGAGGTGACTTGAGTCAAAACACCTTCCTTTAGGGAAGAAAACTTCTAGTTTCATTAGAACCCTGAAACACACTAAAACAACAAACATGATTAGTACAAATAACTATATATGTTTTGTAATCATCAAAACACACTAAAAACGGGTGATTGTAACCTTGGGCCAACACTAACTACTTTCGGCTGTTCATTTTGGGCCGCTTGATAGATGGGCAAAAAGTATTTAAAATACTTGATTTTTGATTTTTAGTTACTTTATATAACATAGATCAACTTCAATGGAGTGAATCTCGTATTTGAATGTCAGATGTTGGTATTTGAGTGGGAAGGATTTGGGCTCGAATCCTTTCAGAACTACACAAGAGTGTGTGTGTGTGTGTGTGTGTGTGTGTGTGTGTGTGTGTGTTTAGAGAGAGTTGTGTCATTCTGGAAGGATTCGAGGCGAATCTTTCCCATTCAAATACAGTCATACGACATTCAAATGTAAGATCCACTTTCTTGAAGTTGATCTACATTATTTCATGTAACTAAAAATCAAAAATCAAGTATTTTGAATAGTTTTTGCCTATGCATCAAGTGACAAAAAATGGACGGCCAAAATAGTGAGCTGGTTAGTTTAACATTGTAGAATATTTAAAATCTAACAAAAATTGGTATGTAAAGGTTTTTAACTTTTAAGTGTTTAGATCATGATGAAATGGTCGGATCGAGAATTTGATCTATATTATTTCAAGTATCTATAAACCAAAATTCAAGTATTTTAAATACTTTTTGCCTACGCATCAAGTAGGGGAAAGACAGACGGCCTAAATAGTGAGTTGGTTAGTTTAACGGTGTAGAAAATTTGAAAGCTAACAAAAATTAGTTTGCAGGGATTTTTAAATGTTTAGATC
Organism: Agave tequilana; assembly: GCA_038442645.1. NCBI lineage: Eukaryota > Viridiplantae > Streptophyta > Magnoliopsida > Asparagales > Asparagaceae > Agave > Agave tequilana. The sequence goes on along the minus strand of JAVJIF010005042.1, from coordinate 21,754 downwards.
ATGATCAAATGGCAAGATCGAGAATTTGTATGTCTAAAGACATAGATTTAACCAACTCATAACTTTCGGTCGTCCATTTTACGCCGCTTGATGGATGAGCAAAAAGTATTCAAAACACTTATTTTTTTATTTTTAGTTCCTTTATCTTCAACAGAGTGAATCTTGTATTTGAATGTTAGATGTTGGTATTTGAGTGGGAAGGATTCGAGCTCGAATCCTTCCGAAATGACACAAATCTATCTATAAATAGACTTGTGTAGTTTCGAAAGGATTCGAGACTGAATCCTTCCCATTCAAATACAATCATACGACATTCAAATGCAAGATCAACTCCATTGAAGTTTTTCTACATTATTTCATATAACTAACAATCAAAATTCATGTATTTTGAATACTTTTTGACCATCCATCAAGTGACACAAAATAGACGGTCGAAATAGTGAGTTGGTTAGTTAACGGTGTAGAATATTTGAAATCTGAAAAAAATTGGTATATGAAAGTTTCTAAGTGTTTAGATCATGATTAAATGGTCGAATCGAGAATTTGTATGTCTAAAGACGTAGATCTAAGCAATATGCTACTTTCGGCCGTCCATTTTGCGCCTACTTGATGGATGAGCAAAAATTATTCAAAATACATGACTTTTGGTTTTTAGGTACTTGAAATAATGTAGATCAACTTCAACGGAATGGATCTTGCAATTGGATGCTAGGGTTGTATTTGAGTGGGAAGGATTCGGCCTCGAATCCTTCTGTTCCGATTTCGGAAGGATTCGAGGTCGAATCCTTCCCACTCAAATACAATCTACGGCATTCGAATACAAGATCTACTCTGTTGAAATTGATCTACATTATTTGAAGTAGCTATAAACCAAAAATCAAGTATTTTAAATACTTTTTGCCGATGCAACAAATAGGAAAACGAATGGCCGAAATAGTGAGTTGGTTAGTTTAAAGGTGTAGAATATTTGAAATCTAACAAAAATTAGTGTGATGTTTTTTAAGTGTTTAAATCATGATGAAATGGTCGGATTAAGAATTTGTATGTGTAAAGATGTAGATCCAAGCAATATGCTATTTTCAATCGTCCATTTTGCGCTTACTTAATGGATGTGTAAAAAGTATTCAAAATACATGATTTTTGGTAGGGATTCTTTCAGCTCGAATCATTCTCTCCTCAAATACACTATTATCATATCTTCTTCCTCAAATAGCTTATTTTGTCTCTTCTTGTCGGCCGCTGCCTTGTACTTCCTATCAGATTTCTCCACAAAGTCTACTCTCTTTTGCGTGCGAAAAAGTCTTAATACAAAATTCATGCTCAAATATTCCCAACTATCTTTAGGAACACATAACCGATTTCTTTAAAAAGAAAACCGTCCATAATATGGTAGTCTTTCACGGGTTACCTTGTTGAACACTTTTCCGAAATCTTCTTAAAGTCTTCATTCTTTAGAACTTCACTCTCCTTGGGACTTATTCGATAGTGTGAAAGGTTAGGTAAACTTGCTCCAAAAATAAGATCAACATGAGGTTGGATATTTTTCATGAGTAGTAATCCTTCTGGAATCTCATCGTGGATAACTGATTTGGACTCTTCCAATAATGATTTCATCTTCTCTAAAATTTTAGGTGGAGTAACTTCTTCTTTGACCAATAAATAAACTCCCTGCTTTGTTTCCTTTGATTCCACGAAAACTCTCCTTGATTGCACATGAATATGAATTTAGACTCTTTTTTTTTGTAAACTTTGGAGTAGATGGAATTAACCTCATTGCAACTCTTATGACCTTCCAATTGAACATATAGATGTTCTCTTTACCTCTGCGGGTAGCATCAACATCGTGTTGCCATGGTCACCCTAAAAGAATATAACATGTGTCTATGTCAACCACATCACAAGCAATAGTATCTTGATAATATTTGCCAATTGAAATAAGAATATAACATAGATATGCTACCTTGATGGAGGGGCCCTTCTTGATCCAACCAATAGTGTAAGGATGAAAGTGTGTTCCTTCTCTAACTTTAAGTGATCTACAAATGCTCTAGACACCATGTTCTCGCAGCTTTCGTTGTCAATAATGAGGTTGCATACCTTGTTCTTGACCAGACACCTTGAATAAAAGATTTGATGTCCCTGCGTAGCGTCGGGGGTCTTTTGGTTGCACTACAATCTCTGATAAACATGATCGTACACATATATTGCAAATTTAATATCACATGTACCACATTTTTGCATTTATTTTATAATAAAACTTTGCTATTTGATGTATTTTCATGTCTAGTGGGGTGCAGGGTAATTAAGGAAGAAAAAAGAGAGATTGACAGATTAATCCAATTAAATTCAAAAATTCAAATGAAAGGGGATTGCTTCAAATTTAAAGGTTTTAGAAGTCATCTTATCTGAAAACTTGATATATTAGATAACATAAAATCATCAAATTTCAAGAGAAAAATGGACTGTTTGAAAACCCTATCGGTTTTGTTGAGAATAAAGAGATAGATCATCAAATCTAAAGCAAATTTCAAAATCTAAGAGGATAAAAGGATAGAGGACGAATCAACGGACGAACGGATCCTTGACCCTGGCTCTATGGCCAAACAGCAAAAGTCGCATTTCTGCGGCCTGGCTTTCAAATCGGGGGGAGCGCCAGCTCCCCTTATAATCATACGCTTCCTTTCCTTTCCTTCTATTTTTCTCTTATAAATACCTGCATAACTTCGAAGGGGACAACTCCACAGAAGAACTTCGGAGAGAGTTTTAGGGTTAGGATTTTTCTTTTTCAAAGTTTCATTGTAGTTTGAGAGAAAGAATTGTAAAGAGAAGACGGAGTGCTTGTAATTGATGGTGACAGCTTAATAAAGGTTCTTCTATTTTTTTAATTTACGTCTTTTTATTTTACATGCTTCAATTGCTCTATTTATTTTTATTTATTTTCTTTATGCCTTCTTTTTAATCATACCTTCTTTATAGCTTGAATTAAGGAGAGTTTCATGACAGAAAAGAGAGAAAGAATAATGTTTAGAGTGACAATAGATGTAATATTCTTTAAAGATAGTAATATTGAGAGTGGCAGCCAATGAAACTATTCCACTTCTCTTCATTATTACTCAACTTAGTTGATCGCTTACTTTCCTGTAATTACTCTAAGGTATGTTCTTTCTTCTCTTATTTATTTTCTTTCTTTTTTACTTAGTAATCAAAACACCAATACCATCTTCTTCTTCTACCTTTCACTTTCCTTCTAATTTAGTTTAATCTTTTATTTTTTTCTTTAAAATAAAGAAGATCTTTAACCGGTGTAGTAACTTAGAAAGAAGACTTACACCACGCTTCCATCGCAGTCCCTTCCTGTGGATCATGACCTGTTAGCCCTAGGCTACAGGGTAGCATTGAGTACCTAGCACTGTTCCTAAATTTTGTATTTTTCTATACACAGGTTAGCTCGAACAAATTTTTGGCATCGTTGTCGGGGAGAGACGGTAAGTTTTTCTTCTTTTTGATTTACTTTAAATAGTTTAACTTTTTCTTCTCTGTTTTTGTGTGCAGGGGCTGATATTTGATAACTAGGAGCTGCAGTGGACATATTGCTATTCTGTACCTCTATCCAAGAAGGCAGAGTATCAGAGCCCACAACTGTGGTGAATTACTAACTGAAGTTTCTTACAGGTTGCTTGAAATTCAAGGATTTAGTTACTTCAGTGTATATTTTCCTGTTTAACATATTATGTAGACTGTTCTAACCTCAACAGTAATATGATTGTTTGTTAATGCTAAAAAATGTTTAGATATTGCATTCTAGGCATTTGTTTAATTCGTTACATTTAAATTACTATTGAAGAGTGCTGGAGCCAAGGTACGTTTGCATTGCATATAGCTTAGGAACACACTTGTATGTTATTGCCAGGATGTTGTTTTTGCTATATACTTGCACACGCGCACTAAAACGAACTAAGGGCTTGTCCTATAAACAAGATAAAGTGGGGAAGTCATTACCCTTTCTTAGCCCAAAAACAATCTCCTCACTCACTAACCCAGCCTAACTTAAAATTGAGTAGATGTTATCCCTAGAGACATCTCGGACTCAATAGGAGACTGACCTAAGGGGGAAGTTGATTAAAATTTGACTCTTGTCAAATCGGTGTCAAAGGTTGGGGATTGAGAGGCGAAACCTCAAAGAACAGTGGTTTGGCATAATTAGGCCCGTTGCTTAAGCATGGACACCTCCCACTGGTCTTACTCCTAACTGGCCGATTAACTTGTGGTCAGATTCTGCAATACACCCTTGTGGATAGTCTAACCAGTCAGGAGTCGTCTAGATCTAAGGTCTACCCTAACTTAGGTTACATTTTTTCTTTGTTTACTTGTTTGTTTTTTGTTTTTGTTTTTTTTGACTTTCTTGTGATATAGATTACAATTACAATTATTCCAATGAAATAGTGATCCATACTTCACACGACCTCTTTTGATTCGGATATTGCCAACTCGGCATTTCATAACTTAAACCAACCAAGTATGCCAGATTCGTCTTATCCGAATCAGTATATGCCCCAACCCCAGTATTATGAACAAGATTGAGATGATCATCACCACTCTTCACCAAGTCAGTGGGGATACAACTCCCCTGAGTCATATTATCAACAACTTGACCAACATTCAGCTTCGTATACTCAATATCAAGATCAACCTATAGAAGAGAAATTTTCTTTAGAAAAAAGTTTCGAAGCTTTTCTTGAGTCCACATGATAATTTGAAATCTCGATGGACTCAATACTCACAAAAAATTCCCAAGTCCAAGATCTTTACTCATTTTTCAAGTCCCACCACAACAAGAAGAACCTATTGACTTAGAAAAGAGAATGAAATACTTGATTCAAAGCAAAAATTCTTTGAACCAATCCATCAATATGTTAGAACCACAATTAAGACGTTAGATCAACGCAAATGATAAGGAAGAGAAAACTCTCCCTACCCAATCTTTGACTATTCCCGACACTTCTAGCCATATTGATGAAAATCAAGAATCATGGTATCTTGAAGACTTTGATCAAGATTCAATTTCATCACAAAATTTTACACTTGACCAATATCAACCCATTGACAAATTGACAAGTTTTCATTTCAATGAAGTTGAACTTGAATATGAGTGTGACCCCGAACCACAACTTTGTGATTCAATTTCAATTTTTGAATCTATGTTGACTCTGGTATCCTTACCCAAGTTGGATCCATTTCTTGAGCCAACATTGATTCCTATATCCATAGATTTTGAAATCGAACCACCTCTTTTGGATAGTCACAGTTCATTGATGAAAAAAGAATGTGAAATTAAATTTATTGATTTGGACTCAACTCTTGAACCAAAACTAACTCTCAAACTCAAAGTTGATTTTCCTGAGTTAGTAATGGTTCCCGAACCTGAATTGGCAAATTTTTATTTCAATGAAATTGAACTTGACTGTGAACATGACACCGATTCCCAATTTTGTGATTCAGTTTCACTTTTTGAATCTATGTTGACTCCGGTATCGTTATCCGATTTGGACCCAATTCTCGAGCCAACACTGATTCCCGTACCTGTAGATTTTGAACATAAATCACTTATTTTGGAGTCACATTCTATTGTTGGGAAATGAATGTGAATTTCAATTTTTTGATTTGGAACAAAATCTTGAACCAAATCCGACTCTTGAACCCAAACTTGATTTAAATCAACTCTATGAGTCAGCATTGGTTCTCGATCCTTTCATTCCCTAGCCCAAATTAACCACAACACTGAATCATATTCCATTATTGGACCTAGGTATAGACAGTTATGACTCAGTAATGATTTTTTAAGATTGGTCATGTAAAGGAAATAATTTTCATGATAGGATCTTGCATGATCCTATTCATATTGGGAATTGTAAATATGTAAATAGAAAAGAGGTCAGTAAAGGTGAGTTCCGTGAACCACCATATTATCTTGATTGGGTAGCAATCATTAGCCCAATCCGACCACCGCCGGAACTACCACCTTGAGGTAACATTTTTTTCCCTTTCTTCTTTTTCATGCATTTATGCATTCATTCATACATTGAGGACAATGCTAGGATAAGTGTGGGAGAGGGTTCTAATATAACATAGGTTTAGGTTTTCTTTTTATTTAAAAAAATAACATTTTCTTTATTTTAAAAAACTTTTTGAAAAGAGAAACAATATTTTGACCTTTTTTTATAAGAAATTAAGTTAATTTTAAGGAATAGGAGAATCATAATAGAATTTTTTATACTTGGTCAAAATAAGATTATTTGTTTGATTTCTAGGGTTAGGAAGAAAATTTGAAAAAGTAATTTAGTCTTGATTTTTTACATTGATGAAATATGCATACTTTATACACTTGCACACTTAGGGTTCAAAAAGAAAGATTCTTATGACTTATAAAAAAAAGAATATATATATATATATATATATATATATATATATATATATATATATATATATATATATATATATATATAGACACACACACATACACATATAAAAAATCCTTTGATTAAGCTGGGTATTTGTGCCTCACAAAGCATAAGTATTCATGCCTAAAAGCGGTCCATCTTAAAATAAAAACTCTTAGTTTTGTGGCCTTGTTTGCTCGAGTCCTTAAATCCTTGGGGTGTTTTTCTCACCCGGTGCTCTAAGACTGTTCGGTTTGGGAGTCACCGACTAAAGGCTCATTACATGGGCATAATAGAACTAAGGGATAATACCACCAGAAATATGAAAAATAAGGCATAAGAGTTAGAGTTAAAGAATCCCGAGTCAAAATTTTACTGTCACAAAGGTGCATATGACTTAGGGTAAAATAATAGATTAGATGAGAAATACAGTTTGACTCCTCGCCTTGATTGATAACAAGTTTTTGAATAAAGACTAAGTTTAGGAATGAATAGTTTGGTATTTCTATGACTTATACATTGCTTAATCCTTCCAAATATATTTCAAATATTTTCTCTCTCTTTCAAAATTGTATTTTTGAAAATACTAACACTTTATTTTTTTCTTTCTTTATGAATTTTGTGGGTATAATCCACTGAAAATCCTCACGAGACAAAACTCGTCCTCTAGGGATAACCTAGAGGTTTAACGGCTTGTTGCACACGCTAAGTGCAACCGTGATTCCTACGAAAGTGAGTTAGGTTAGATTTGGTTTCATTTTTTATTATTTTTCTCGAGGACGAGCAAAAGATAAGTGTGGGGGGGGTTATCGAACACATATATTGCATATTTAATATCACATGTGTCACATTTCTGCATTTATTTTATAATAAAATTTTGCTACTTGATGTAATCATGTCTAGTGGCGTGCAGGATAATTAAAGAAAAAAAGAGAGAGATTGACAGATTTATCCAATTAAATTCAAAAATTCAAAGAAAGGAGATCAATTCAAATTTAAAGGTTCTTGAAGCCATCTTATTTGAAAACTGAAAATATCAAATAAAATAATATCATTAAATTTCAAAAGAAAAACAGATTGTTTGAAAACCCTATCGATTTCACTGAGGATAAAGAGATAGATCGTCAAATCTAAAGCAAATATTCATAATCTAAGAGGATAAAAGGATAGATGATGAATAAACGGACGAACGGATCCTTAATCCTGGCCCTACGGCCAGGATCTTGCAGCAAAAACGTGGCAAAAGCCGCATTTTCGCGGCCTAGCTTTCAAATCTGGGGGAGCGCCAGCTCCCCTATCTTCGTACGCTTCCTATCCTTCTATTTTTCTCCTATAAATACCTGCATACCTCGAAAGCAGAGGGGGCACTACTCCGGAGGGGGTGACTCCACAGTAGAACTCCGGAGAGAGGTTTAGGGTTAGGATTTTTCTTTTCTAAAGTTTCATTGTAGTTTGAGAGAAAGAATTGTAAAGAGAACAAAATGCTTGTAATTGATGGTGACAGCTCAATAAAGGTTCGTCTGTTCTTTTCAATTTACCTCTTTTTATTTTACTTGCTTCAATTGCTCTATTTATTTTTATTTGTTTTCTTTATGTCTTCTTTTTAATCATGTCTTATTTATAGCTTAGACTAGGGAGAGTTTCATGACAGAAAAGAGAGGAAGAATTATGTTGAGAGTGACAATAGATGTAATCTTCTTTAAAGATAGTTATATTGAGAGTGACAACCAGTGAAACTATCCCACTTTTCTTCATCGTTACTCAACTTAAGTGATCGCTTGCTTTCCTTTAATTATTCCAAGGTATGTTCTTTCTTCTTTTGTTTATTTTCTTTCTTTTTAACTTAGTAATCAAAACCCCAACACCATCTTCTTCTTCTACCTTTCACTTTTCTTCTAATTTAGCTTAATCTTTTCTTTTCTTTTAAAATAAAGAAGATCTTTAACCGGTGTAATAACTTAGGAAGAAGACTTACACAACGTTTTCATTACTGTCCCTCCCTGTAGATCACGACCCATTAACCCTAGGCTAAACAGTAGCATTGAGGACCTAGCATTGTTCCTAAATTCTGTATTTTTCTGTGCACAGGTTAGCACGAACAAAACACAAGTTGTAGATTCGTTGGTGGATGTAAGAGTGTATAGCAGTGGTGGTTGAGAAAAAATAATCGATGGGTGATATGGTGGTGGTTGTTGTAATGGATGTGAAGGTGGAGGTGGTGAAGAAAGATTAATTGATTGATGAAATGGTGGCAGTTGCTATGGTGGATGCAAGGGTGAAAGTGATAGAGAAAGATTAGGTGATGGGTGATAAGGTGGTGGTTGGTGTGGCGGATGCAAGAGTGAAGGTGGTGGAGGAAGCTAAGTTGATGGGTGATATGGTGGTGTTTGATGTGGTGCATGTGAGGGGGGGGGGGGGGGGTAGTGGAGAAAGTTTAGTAAATGGATGACCTTTGATATCGATATTGAGGTACAATCTCTTGAACTTTTAGACTACGCCGTCCAAGGTTGAGTTGATAGCGTGAATCTCCCTTTCAACAATGTCAATTCTTATGGAAAGGTCTGGCAATCCATCGTCGTCTCCTGCCATTACCGAAAAGTAACCGAAGCTCTGATACCACTCGGCGGAGACAGAGAATGACTAGGTCACGTTCTAGCGCCAACGAACCCTAAAGGATATCTTTAGGTAAGAAAAGCACTCGAATTCTTGAGCAAAGCACTCAAATTCACGAGCAAATGATAAACAACTCGAGTCTACGAACAATTGAAAGAGAAGACTCAAATTTATTGATGATCAAAAGTTAAATAAAAGTTGAATTTAAAAACAAAGATACAATGGCTTTATATAAGCAAATAAAAAGAAACACTATCTAACAAGAAAACCTAATTAAATAAAAGAAATAAAACCAATCAAAATTTAAATTAGACTGAAAAACTAAATCCTACGCAAATTCGGGTACGGCTGACGCGTCAGGCCTGTCGATAGCCCCTGTCGACAGACTGTATAACTTCAACTCTCGGAAAAACGCTCCTAAACTCAATCTATCAACAGCTGAAATTAGTTGTCGACAACTCAGCCCACTCTGTCAACAACTAAGACTCAAAATTGACTTGTTGCCTTGATTTTCTTTTTACATCAGATGTTACTTATGCTTAATTTCTTTTTATATGCATGTGACGGATTTTAATTGGTTCGTCTCTTTCTTGATGTATTTTTGGATTTATTGTGGATACATTGGTTATATTGTGATTTAGGTGGTGGGTGTAGTGTATTTTCCTTCCCCTCTTGATGACGCCAGAGGGAGAGAAAATTTGGTGATATATAATGCATATAGCTTGGATATATGATGATACTTTGGTGATATATGCATTTTTTGTTGAATATATGACATATTGTGAGATACCTACATGTGTATACGTGATGTATGGATATCTCCAAATAATAATAAAAATAAAAAAAATTAGCCCAAAATGAAAGGCAAACATGCATTTATAAGGAAAATAGTTATAACAACCATGGCAATTGTAAGATAATTAAACCTCCAACAATATACATAGTAAGAGCATTACAGCAGCCAACCTCAAAGTTCTTTAACGTTTATCATAAACATTGCACTCAAATTAGAGACTCTCTTATATTTCTTTCAAAAAGAACATATCAATAAAGAAATCCATTAGACTTTTTATGTTTTATCAGTCAAAGTAAAGCAATGAATAACACATTCTAGAGGTTCCCAACTAAGCATTCACTAATACTAGAGGTTTATGAATGTCACGAGTGCTATAAACTTATCAAGTCCCAAGAACTCCAATTTGAACAGACAGTCCAGCAATTCAGCAATCAGTAACTTTTCTAGATTTTCTACTTGCAGAACAGGCTTCTAAAAGCAGCTACTGTAATGTAAGAACAATGGACAAGTACTTACAGAGCTTTTCACAATGGTGCTTGACAAAAATATGCACCATGCCCTCAGATCAGCAAGTGTAAAAGGGGGTAAAAGAAGAAAGAAAAGGGGAAAAGGTGTTGAAAGGAGCACAATTTCATGTTTCAAAAGAGAAACAAGATGAATTTTTCCATTTAATCATCTATGTACTCCCGGGACTGGATAATTCTAACAAGTTCTTTCAGATTTGCCAAAACATGTCGTGGTCCCAAGCTTTCGGCGCCAATGTAGTTCAGAAGCTGCTCCAAATCCTTCCAAGAAAAGTGCAAGCAATCAGTCAGTAACAAAAAACCTCAAATCTAGTACAGAAATTGCAAGATTTAATGAAGTCGGGGTTGGACAGTTCATATCTTTTATTTTTCACTTTTTTTCCTTTAATTTTAGAGGAAGGTTGGATAATGCGGGCAAAATTTCGCAGGAAAGCAATTGTGAGATTTAGGCCCTTCTTTCGTTTAAATTAGCTTCATGAATTTCATGTATTCAGATAATTATTTAAGCAAAAACATGGATGATGGTATCTATGCCTCTATGTTCACGCAATATCTTTCCCATGAACCAGGAATCATATAGCATAGGTGGCCATGGGACAAAATTCAACATAAAAAAGACCACTACGCCAAGCACAAGATGCTAAATGGCTCAGAAACACTATTCAGCTAGACACACCTTGTACCTGTTTGACGTGTAACATGAGTTCAAAAGTGAATGGGTGAAGAAAGTTAAAGAGGAAAATATACGCATCCTTTAATGGAAGCCTTTTTCCAGTTAAGGATCCATGCCCATGCATATTTCTATATCTCCTAATAAAGCACTTTTGACAGCTAAGACACATCTTTTATATATAGGCCTTGCGAATAAACAAAGTCGATCCCACGTTGGTGAAACACATGTGTGACTAAGAAGTTAAGAAGAAATGCAAACATGCCTATGAGAAACTATCAAAAACTTCAAAGAGAATCATAGGTTAAATCTTTTCAATTTTGGAAGGTATTTAATAATAGATTGAGGGAAAGCCAAGGAGCAAAAGGCTTCAGCACCGCCTAACCATGCATAAAACACCTCTAAATTAATGCATAAATTTCTAGACAAGAGAACTATGGACATGAGAAAGAGTTGCAGAATTCCTAAAGGGCAAGTTAGTAGTGTATTTAGGAGTCATTATATAATCAGAAGTCATATTGCTACATGATATTAAGAGTCATGTTCTTATTAGGAGTTGCAATTGTATTTGCATATAAATAAGTATACATAGATAGACTCATGAACTCTCTAATCTCCATAATCTAAATATTCTCATGGTATTAGAGAGCCCTAAGGTTCTCTAACCTTCGCAACCTTCGTCGTCATCTTCACTCGCCGTCAAAAGATCAACATCAACGTCTTTCTTTCTTCTTCTTCTTTTTCTTCTCCCTTTATATTTCCTTCTTTCAAATCTGATTTGAATTCAGATTTGTTAATAAAAAAAAAAAAGCTTTACTTTTCATGATGAACTGTTCACCGTGAACAGTAAACAGTAAAAAAGAAAGGGAAAAAAAGGAAAAAGGGAAAATGCGGAGGTTTGGAGTTTTTAGGCTCTCTTTTCAAGATTATGTATTCTTTTTGAATACATGAGAATTTGGTGATTTTATATGGGTTGTTTTAGATCCCGACGGAGGATTGTTTGTTTGAATTGTTTGTTGAGTGTTTAGATCTCGAGGAGGATCATTTGCTTGGGTATTAGATCCTGAGGGAGCATCGTTTGTTTAGTTTATTTGTTGGATGTTTAGATCCTGAGAGAGGATCGTTTGCTTGGGAACTTTGGATCCCTAGAGAGGATCAGTTTCAAAAGAGATTCTAGAAGTATGATAGGTGAGGAGTATAGACACCAATAGTTTTAGATGTTTGAGTACTTTAAGACGTTTCAGCACTTTCATCCAGCCCAGATTTCATTTCCTCACATCTATTGTGGACAAGACCAATAACTCCACAGCTTGTTTTACTTCATCTTCTCCATACACTAGGGTTATACATTCAAGAACTTCAGATCATATGATTAAGAACAAAGGTATACTGTCATCTCTTGATTCTAATTCTTTTTATCCATCAGTGACACTCACATATAGTTTTATATCTTCTGTACAAGGTATAGGCACTGCCAATACTACATCTTTATTATCTCTGCCATCTGTGCTTTATGTTCCAAACTCTCTTTAATTTGTTATCAAGCACTAAAATTACTATATCCTTAAATTGCTCAGTGACATTCTTTCTCACGCATTGTGTATTTCAAGAACTTGGAACAAGGAAAACAATTGGCACAGGCGTGGTTGTGGCGGATTGTATTACCTGAATTTGCTTCCTAAACTGGTAGCATGTTCTACTTCTGCATCTCTTTTTTATCAGCATTGTCGGTTAGGACATCCATCATTATAAACTCTGAAATTTTTTACTTTCTGAGTTAAATCATGTTACGTCTTTAAATTATAAGCCATGTCAAACTAGGTAAGCATCATCGTATGCATTATCCTCATAGAGTTAATAAAAAGGATAACATGTTTGCTTTTGTTTGTTTTAATTCATTCAGATGTATGGGGTTCTTGTACAATAACATCAAAACTTATTTTCAAGTATTTATAATTTTTGTGAATGATTATTCTCGAGTATGGGGTCCTCTTTATCGTTAGATATTGCTAATGGTACCTCTTCCACTCTTCGTAGAAAAAGAGTTGTTCATGCTAATTCCTCTTGATCGATAGATGATGTCTTGTTTGTTCCTAAATTTCCTGAAAGCTATCTATCAACAAACTTACTACACAATTTGTATAATATTTTATCCCACCTATTTTGTGTTTCATCATCTGCAGACTGAGATGAGGATTGGTTCGGATCATGAATATGACGGTCTCTATTACTTGGATGATGGTACACTCTACTTCGATTTAGATATCATTTCTCCTTCCGATAGTCCATTATAATGGCATTATAAATTGAGGCATCATTCTTTGCAAAAGTTGCGTCACATACTACCTATCGAGTCTTCTCTTTTTACTTTAGAATGTGACTCGTGTCTTTTAGGAAAGCATCATCGAGCTTTCTATCCTAATCGTGTCAATATTAGGAGTAGTTCTCCTTTTGATCTTGTGCATCGTGTCGTGTTACTTTCATTTCTGGTTTTCAACATATTTTAGTATTTATGGATGATTATTCTATAATATCTTGGGTGTATTTGTTAAAAGACATGCATCAGGTTTCTAATGTTATCAAGAATTTTATCAATAAAATAAAAACCCAATTTTCTACTATTGTTTGCATTTTGTTTACTTTAATGCTCTTGAATATACCCAAAATGAAGTTTCTCATTTTTGTGCATCTCAGGTATACTACATCAAACCACATGTCCACACACTTCACAACATAATGGAGTATTTGAAAGGAAATTGAGACATCTCTTAGATGTGGCTCGTACCTTGTTAAATTCACATGCATGTCCTCAAATCTTTTTGGGCAGATGTTATTCTATGTGCGTGTCATTTGATAAAGAATGCCTTTTTCAGTACTTCATGACAAATTTCCTTTTCATGTTTATTTCCTGACAAATCTAACTTTTCTATTGTTCCTTGTGTGTTTGTTTGTTACTTATTTTATTCAAAATCTTAAACATGGTTTGGACAAGTTAAAAGCTAGAGTTATGAAATGCATTTTCATTGGCTATTCTCGTACTCACAAAGGTTATCGAAGTTTTGATCCAGTACATCGCAAGTTCTATACCTCATCTGATGTGACCTTTTTTGAGTCTGTTCCATACTTTGCACCCATTATTTCACGTCTATACCTTAGCCTATGCGTATGTCTAGTAATCAAGAGAAAGAAACTGTTCCTAAACCATGGCATGTATTTATCAGACGTTCAAAGACAGTGGCTCATGCTTCACTCCTAGTTGATCTGATCCTTGCAGCTATTGGTCCTATTCCTCTTAATTCTAACCATTTGTGTACTGATTCTCTACTTTCTACGATTGAGCTGGACAACTTTGGTCCTTCGGACTTGGACCTTCCTATTGCACTTCGAATGGGTAAACGATCACCATGCATCCTACTTCAAATTGTTTCTTATGATTGTCTTACAACATTCTCCTCCGTTTGCATTGTCTACGTCCTCTGTTACTATACCCAAGTCTTATCAGGAAGTAGTGATATACCTGGAATAGAAGCAAGTTATAGATAAGGAGATGGATGCTCTCATCACACGTCAGACTTGGGATATTGTGCCTACTTCCCTTGGACTTCCCATTGTCAGTTGTCACTGGGTGTTTATCGTGAACTATTATCCAAATGGCATGGTGGATTGATATAAGGCTCGCCAAGTTACTAAAGGTTTTACTTAGACTTATGGGTGGACTATCTAGAGACGTTCACTCTGGTTGCTCATCTAAACTCCATTAAATGTACTGTTCTCTCTGGCTGTCAACCAACAGTTGCAGATATTTCAGCTAGATATGAAGAATGCCTTCATATATGGTGACATTGATAAGCTCTATATGGAGCAACCTTTTGAGTATGTTGCTCAAGGGGGAGAATATGATTTCCAAGCTCAAGAAGGTGATATATGGCCTCAAACAAAGCCTGCGAGCCTGGTTCAAAAAATTCAATCGTATTGTCACTGAAGGAGGTATTCAGAAATGCCATTCTCATCATTCAGTATTCATTCATCATAGCTCTTCTAGTTCTGTGATTCTTGTCGTTTATGTTGATATTCTGCTAGCTGGGAGCGATGTTGATGGCATTGAGAGGCCAAAGACTATCTTAAGACACATTTGTGATGGAAGACATGGGGAGACCTCGACTATGATACACAGGTGCGGCAAAATTGCCTCAGCACCCGTACCCGACACGAATCGGGCACGGATTTGTGCCCGACACGTGCACGACACGTGTCGGGCACGGTCAAGCCTTGTCTGATTCATGGTCAAAGGTCAAAAGCTGCGGGTGCAGTCAACTCGGGTTAGGTGCGGGTGGGATTCATCGGGTTTGGTTTTTTTTCCTTAAAAAAAATTGACTTCGACCCGAACCCGATACCATATAACCCCCTTTGCCCCAATCCACTGTCAAATCCCCTGATCTCTCTCTATAACTCGAAATCCCCACAGTTCCTCCCTCTGTCGTCCTCTCCCGCTAGCGTCACAGTTCGACGGTCGAAGTCGTCCTCTCTCCCATCGAAGTCCTCCCTCGTCCTCGTTGTCGTCGTCGTCAAAGTCCTCCCTCGAAGTCCTAGTCAAAGGATCGTAGTCGGCTCCTCGAAGTTCTCCCTCGTCGATGGCTCTTCAAAGGAGGTAATTTTACCTCCCCCTCTTACTTCTGCTCTCTCTCTGTGTCTGTGCTCTCTCTAAGAGAACTCTCTCCCCTCTCTCTCAGGATTTCTCTGTGTCTCCCCTCTCTCTATCCGAGAGAGAGCTCTATCTCCCCTCTCTCACTCTGTTCTCTCTCAGATTCTCCCTCAGGACCTCTCTGTCTCAGACAGAGAGAACCTGAGAGGGGAGAGCTCTCTCTCCTGAGAGGGGAGAGAGCTCTCTCTCAGATAGAGCAGAGACACATAGAGAGATCCTCTGAGAGAGATAGCAGAGAGAGGGGAGAGAGAGCTCTCTAAGAAAGAGAGAGCAGAGACAGAGAGATAGTTAAGTAGTTAATTTCATGTTTAATTGTTAATTGAACTTGAGTTGATAGTTAATTGCGTTTATATGTTGTAGACTTGTAGTTAATATTTGTGTTTATATGTTGTTATTGTGTTTATATGTTGTAATTAAATTGTTAATTCCTATTTAGATTATATGTTGTAGTTAATATTTTCCTGTTGTTATTGTGTCAATGGAAATGGACTGTAATTCAAGTGTAGTACAAGATGATCACACTCCTCTTTAAAAGTATGTTGACAAATTGGAAAAATTAGAAGGGGAGGAGGAAATTGGCGATGGAAGTGTAGTTATTGTCAGGATACATTCACATCCTCATAATCAAGAGTCAAAGCTCATATCTTGAGGCAAAGTGGGCAATAGATAAAGATGTGTTCATCAGTTAAATCCCATAACACAAGGAACATGACAAAGGAGATGGAACAAGTGAAAGCGAGGGTGAAGGTTTCTATGTCTAAGACCGTAACTTTGCTTATATCTTCAACTTCAAATACGATCAGAGGAAGTGCAAGTGCAAATTGCCGCATATTTCAAGTGAACCTAAGAGGAGAAAGGGGTGAATACCGTGGATCAAGCATAAATATAGGGGCAAGGGAAGAATTGAATGCAACGATTGCGAGGATGTTCTACACTAGGTGGATTGTCATTTAACTTGTCAAAGGATCCTTATTATAAAAAGTCTTATACATACGCCGCAAGCAATCCAATCACCCGCTACAAGCCTCCCGGCTACCACTCTCTTGCAACGTGAGAAAGCTCACGCAAAAAGATTAATGGAGCCTACCAGGGGCACTTGGAAAAAGAGGGGATCTCCATTTGTAGTGATGGATGGGCGCATGCGCAAAGAAGACCCATCATTAATTTCATGGCAATCACCGAAAGTGGCTCAATGTTCTTAAACTTCGTGAATACCGGGGGAGAAAAAAAGAGCAAGAAATTCATTGCATCAAAGCTTGATGATTGCATCAAAGAGGTTGGACCTCAAAACGTCATCTAAATCATCACCGTTAACGCTTATGCATACAAGAGTGCGGGTGCTATTATCGAGGGCAAGTATCCTCACATCTTTTGGACTCCATGTGTAATGCACACTCTCAATCTTACTCTTAAGAATATTTGTGTGGCTAAAAACACGAAGACGAATGTCGTAGCTTATGTACAATGCAATTGGATCACAGAGATCTCAGATAATGTAATGGTGATAAAGAATTTTAGATGAATTTTATCATGAATCACTCCATGAGGCTTGTCATGTTCAATGAGTATTCCAAACTGAAGGTTCTTGCAACTGCGGAAACTAGATTTGCTTCATGGATTATCATGTTGAAGAGGTTTAAGGTCATTAAAAAAACCTCCAAGATATGGTTCTTAGTGATCGATGGAGCTTGTATAGAGATGATTTGGAAAAAGCACAATTTGTTAAAGAGAGTTCTAGATTATTTTTGGTGAGACAATACTGACCACATCTTGCCTTCACCAATCCAATCTATGACATGATTCGGGTCACCAACAAGCCAAGTCTTAATTTGATGTATCACATGTGGGTACAATGATCGAGAAGGTTAAGATTGCTATTTATAGGCATGAAGGCAAAAGAGAGAATAAGCAATCCTCTTTTTATGATGTGCACAAAATCTTGGAGGATCGATGGAACAAGGGGTAACACGCTACTTCAATGCTTGGCACACCCTTTGAATCCAAGGTAATATTTTATTATGTTATAATTCATATTTTTCAATGTGGTTATCTATATAGACTATATTCTTTAATATCTTAATCTTAATGGTTAATTCATGATCTTTACGTTAATAGGTATTATCATGAGACTTGGCTTAAGGAGAATATCACTTGACAACCTCCCCATCAAGATGAGGAGATATCTTCTAAAAGAATTAAGTGTTTGAAGAGATACTTTCCAACATAGATGCACGACGGGCGGTGCCCATAGAGTATGCTAGATTTTCGGGCTCCTCACATGCTTTTTCCTATCCAGATTGTCTTCGTGAAGAGGATTTATGGAACTGAAGGATTGATGGGTACTTATGATTCCTCAACTCCAAATATACAAGCATTGACCTTCAAGCTTCTAGTCCAATCATTTTTCTCATGTTGTGAAAGGAATTAGAGTATATACTCTTTTATCCAATCTTTAAAGAGAACAAATTAACCCCTGTACGAGTGAAAGATCTAGTTTATATGCATATCAACCTCCGTCTGCTGTCTCAAAGCTCAGCAGAGTATAAGGAAGGGGAAACAAGGTTGTGGGATATCGGCAGAGATGGCTTTGAGACATTTCAGGGTGCCGGTATTCTAGATGTTGCTAGTTTTTCGCTTAATGAACCCACGATAGAGGTTGTGGTATTTGTGGAAGATGAAGGAGGTAATGAAGATTGAAGAAGCGAAAGACCTAGTTTATGAACCCACAATAAAGGTCGTGGTGATTTTGATTGTAATTTTCTTTTGACAATAGTTTAACTTGGTGGATATTTTGTTTAAGAGTATGATAATAGTATGTTGTTTAACTTGATGATTTTGATTGTGATTTTGATATTTTATAAATTTATCTATATATAATAATAAAAAAATGCTTCTCGCATCCCCGTATCCAATTTTTTTGGATTTTGTAATATCCCGTATCTGTATTTGTGTCGTTTCCGTGTCCCGCACCCGTGTCCGTGCAACATAAGACCTCGATACTTCATTGGGATTGAAATTGCTCCAAGTAAACAGAGAGTGGTTCTTTCTCAAAGAAAGTATGTTTTAGATCTACTACAGAAGGTCGGATTACACTCTTATGGATTCTGACTTGTGGGATGAGTTTGGATATCTTTCCGAGGATGTGTCCCAGTATAAGAGATTAGTAGGTAAACTTATCTATCTCCCTGTTACGAGTCTAGATATTACCTATGAAGCTGGTTTGGTGAGTTAGTTTATGCACAAGCCTAGAGAGATTCATTTGAAGGCAGCTTTGAGAATACTGACCTACATCAAAGGATCTGATAAAGGCTTGTTGTAAAAGCATGGGCATCTGTAGATTGAAGCTTTTTCATCATAATTATGTAGAGGAAAAAAGGGATAGAAAAACCTACCTCTGGCTATTGCACTTATGCTGGAGGCAATCTAGTTACTTGGAGAGTTCTAGTACAGAAGCTGGGTATAGAACAATGGCTCATATAACATGTGAGTTGATATGGCTAAAGACCATTGGGGGAACTTGGATTCAGTGAGAATAGTCCAATGTCTACGTTCAGTGATAATCAAGCTGCTATCTATATAGTTAGTAACCATGTCTTCCACAAGAGAACAAAGCACAAAGAGATGGATTGCCACTTTGATCGTGATGTGGTTGCTTGGAAGTTGATTTACACTCTCTTCACCCCCTCCTCTGAAGAGGTAGCAGATATGTTTACTAACATGTTACTCCTGGAGTCTTCTCTTATTTATGTAACAAGCTGGGCATGATAGATATCTAAACTCCAACTTGATGGGAAATTTTAGACTGTTCAATATTTAGTTAGTGGGTATTGGGTATTGTGTATTGTGTTACCTTGTGAACCCATACCCTTTTGCTTCTATATATAATTAACTGAGACTGAGAGATGAATATACTCTCCCAGATCTCTTTCTTTCTAAAGCTCATAAGATACTTATTATTACTCTGTATTTGCTTATATGCGGATGGGAAGCAAATTCAAGTTGTTTTCAATATCTATTTATAAGCTAGTTTTTCTTGTATAGAATATTGTATATGAGCTAGTAGCTCATTTACAAATATGAGCTTGTGAGAGGGAAAGTAGTCAAGCTAACCCTACTAGACAGACAACTTCGAGCTAGCAACTAACTACATTCTCATCTTTTGTAAATAGACGGTTCTCATAAACAACTTTTCCTTTATTACATTAGCAAAATTGATACGTATGATACCAAATTCAAAGAGTGAATTACTGATGTAGAAATAAGACGCAGTTATATAATAAGCGCAAGATAATTATAAGGATTTATTGAGAGTGATTTCCTACGTGAGTTTTATTTGGGTTTCATTGAGATTAAGAAAGTAGGAGCTCATAGTTTTGATACAGGTAAAGAGTAGACCATGAAAGAGTTTTGAGTTTAATCCCACAGAGATAAGGAGAAATTTTGGGTCAAATTGACATAAATTAGTTGCACGGAGATGGGAAACTTGCTATCAAACCAAAATACACATCCTAAAATTATACTTCTAAAGTTATTTTGTACAAGTTAAGTAATTCCAAATTGGGTAAATTTGAAAAACATTATCTTAATTGGAATATTCCAACTAGTGCATTCAAAAACAATATAGATAAATAGTATGAAGGTCTAAGGACCAATCTAAATCCGAATCTGAAGACCAAACCAGAGCTCTAAAACTGATTTTTGCAACATTTTTAAAACCTTCTCAAGCTTCTAACGCTAAAAGTTTGAATTACCAGCTACCTAATCAGATACAAAAACAAAGTCAAACCCAGTGCAAAACTCAATATAAAACATTGAAGAATGATGGCACAATTCACATGGAGTGTTTAAAATCTTGATTTTGGTATTGGTATCGGCTAATGGTTTTTAGCTTAAATATCTTAGTATTGGCTGGCGATATCAGCAATATCGGCCTCGATAATTTGATATTATAGGGTTAATAACCTATTGGGTACCTCGAAACCCGATACTATTACAGAAATTTATCAGAATTAAGGATATTTGAAATTAATTGAATACAATGTTGCGAAAAAACTTACTAAATCCCCGCTTTCTCTCTGCCTGCTTTGGATGCTTCAGCCTCCGTTTCACGGTTCAAAAGATCTTCATAGAATATATAGTATCAAGTTATATTGATGTTTACTGTTGTCATTAAAAGTTTAGTATTAATCTGTTAATTATTTAGTTAGTTATGTAGTCTCTTAATTTTTCTTTTTCCGATGATTTTTCATTTTTATTCCTTTTTTTATTAAATTCTTATTTCTCACAAGAACCTCAGCATTTTTTGCCAATAAAGTCCTGGTAAAACTCCTATATCCTAAGCCGCCATGCTCTTTTGCTCCCTCTCTTCTTTCCACAACATCAATGGAACGGACTCTAGGGGAACACCTCCAAATGAATTTGGAAACAAATGTCACATACATTGCTCTTGTACAGTTATTTAGCAAATAAGTGCATCCCATGATGTCTCCATACAACTGTGCATGATAATATGATCATTATTCGATTTTTATAACTGCATGTTGTGCTTTCTACTGCTACCAGATTTAGTTCAATCAGCATAACTTTTATCCTTACAATTTTTGTAGATTTTGTATTGATAAGATATAAACTTGGTGAGAGGAAGGGAGAGGCGGGGCGGACTGAACCCATAATTAATTTTCATTGATCCAGATATGGCCTATGGGAGAGACAATATGAAACAGACTTGGTGATAAAACATTACTAAAACAAGGATACTACAGCAGTATATTATAAACTAATGTATATTTAAAACATGAAACTATATCTAAAATTATCCCATATGTCAGTAATAGTTTTAACATTCTTTTGGCAGGATGATACACATGTGATGTCTCCAGATTACAATGCATTCACTTAACATATTTCTTTCTTCATTCAACAATATGAAAACTACATAGAAGTCATACCCATTTTAAGACTGAATCATAAAATGTGGAAACTTAACAAAATATTAACTACTCAAATTTGGTC